>JANHFR010003682.1:49283-65755 GCA_032468015.1 Mimophis mahfalensis
AGGTCCATTTCCCTCCTTTTTCATCTGTAAGTAATTTTACCAACTCAAGATCTGTAAGTTTCTTGATCAGATTTTCAGTCCGCCCCCTCACAGTGACCCAGCTTCGAAGAAGTAGCTTACTAAAATCCCCAGATACCTTTGTTTTTGTTTTGTTCTTTTTGAAATACAATATTTGATCTCTAGCAGCAAAACATGCCTCCTAGAATTACATAATGATTAATAAAATGAGTTTTGCACACACATTTTAGAAGAACCTTCACAGAGGATGCCTCAATCTCTTCAAGGATTGGAATTATACCAATGTGTAGATCCTGGGTTAAATTACTGAAATAATGTAACTTCGATTAATGTAATAGATTTGGCACAGCTAGAACTGTTTTGTGACAATATTAAGTTAGTCTTTTATTTAAAGATATTCATAAGATGGAGAAACAAGAAAAGTCTGAGTTAGCATGCATTTGCAAGCATCAGGCAGAAGATGTCTACCTCAAGAAATGAGTGGGCTGTCAGGGAATCTTTATGATTTCAATCAATTTAATAAACTATATAGAAAACTAAAGTGATTTCTTGCTATTTCAGTGCCACTCAATTTATAATGTATTAGGGAAAAAAACCAAAACAAATCCATCATCTTCTGATATAGTTAGTTTTGATTATTTAAACAATTCCCCCCAACTCCCAAGTATGGTGGCAATGGATACCGAGTTATAAATTAAACAGAGGGATCTTATCCAGCATGTTCTTTATGCTAACAACTCTATGCTGAAGAGAAGAGTCATAAATCAGAAGATTTGGGAAAATGGTTTTGTGCAGCCATAGAAAATAAAAACAGGGTATTAGCAAAAGAGCCATCTGTTCTAGGCCTGCAACTGAATAGCTTTTGCATAATGTAGCTCAGGGAACATTCTTCTGCATAATGGATCACCCATCCTTTATGCCAATGTTTCTCACTTCAACAATTTTAATATGTGTGGACTTCAGCTCCCAGAATTCCCCAACCACCATGGGAATTCTGGGAGTTGAGTTCCGCATGTTTGCTGTGTGTTGCTGAGGCTGAAAAGCACAATTTTATGTAAAATTGACTTTGTAGAATATCATGGTCTTGGAATATGGCCTCTAGGCCGGGGAAAGACCAGCCCACAGGCATTTAGAAAGAACAGTATGACTGTCTTTTAAAGACATTTGAGCACTGCTATGAATATGAAGAACTAGATGAAAATAAGGTGGGATATTCCAAAATGAACTTGGTCTTTCCTTTAAAACAAAGAGTGTTACTCCTACCTCAGGTTCACCACAATCACATTCTTCTCCCTCTTCTACATAGCCGTTCCCACATTTGGGGCCACCAAATGATTCCTTAACCTCTGGAAGGTTGAAGAGACACATCCCCACACCTTTCTCCAAGCTGTTTTCCAAGTCCTTCTTGCTGCAGCTGCTGAACATCATAGGAAATGGATAGCTAGAGCAAAATAGGAAAAAAATTGTTACTATATTGGAATTTAGGTGAAAGAAGATGCTGTAACATGCTGCTTTGTTAGTATGCTATTCTAAACTGTACAGCATCATAATACACCATAATCAACAAGGCAATAAATGTTCCCTGTATTGGGGATTAAATGCACGCATTCTGACAATTGCTGATGTTAATGCTTCTTCCGCAATGCATACTTTGTGTACATTAATAGTTATTATAAACACACAAAGCTGTCCTAAGAAAAACAGACCACATAAAATTAACTGCAGTATATTTTATATATCTTTAAGTAAAATAAACAGGCTTAGGAATAACTAATCCTTGCTACTTACCACTAAGCCCTCCATATCAAGGCAGATTTTACAAAGTGAGTAGTTTTGGGGGAGAGGAGTAGGAAAGGAGCAGGAAAGGGGACACAACAGATTAGGCTCTATAGGAAGGTGAAATTGGCATTACAGGTAGTCCTTGCTTAACAGCTGTTTGCTTGACAAGTTTGAAATTATGACAGCTTTGATTTACGGCCTGAATAGCACTCCCACCCACCATAAAACATCACCACCCACTCCAAACACCACATTTCAAATATTGGTCACAGCTCACAATTATAACAGTTTGCAGCATCCTGTGGTTACATGGCCAGGATTTTGATGGTATTTTGGGGCATTTTCCAGCAGAAAGGCCATTGGATATGCTGGATTCACTTAACAAAGACGTGATTCACTTAACAACCACATAGCTCACTAATATGACTTGTTTACTATCATCATAAAAGCAGTTGTAAACTCTAGTCAGGTTACGGTGGTGGCCCTTTTAATGACCGCCTTGACAGATGATGAAAATTCCAGGCCCAATTTTGATTGTAAATTGAGGACTCCCTATAATACTCTAATAGCAAACCATGGATCAAAGGTTTGTGCTGCTTTTGCTACTGATTATATATGAGGAAAATCCTATATGTTTTTGACAAAGAGTTTCTGTGAAGTTGCTACGTTTTAACTCTTCATTTTTATGCTCTTACATGCTTTCTTCAGTTTTCCCGTTGGATGTTTGCCATTCAGTTAATCGTGAGTGAGGATCAAAACCCTTTCTATTCAGTTTAATGCCAGCTGTAACTGGAAGGTAGCAAGGACATCTTGCCACTGCTATGGACACTAAAAGAATGCCAAAAAACACATACTAGCTCTTCTGGGACATTTTTTGTGATTACATTAGCTTGAATCACAACCATCTGGCAAATAAAAAGCAAACTGCCTTATTTCTTAGGCTCTGGAACCAATTCGCTTGTCCTTCTGCATTCAACCAGCAGCTTCACACTATAGTTGGATAGGGAGTCAGCCAGCTCAATAATCACTGGAGTTTGTTCCCAAAATGTCTTACATCAATCCTCTACTATTAAAGCTAGGATGAAGACTTAAATAAGGGGATAAATAGAAAATCTGCATAATTGAATGAAAAAGTGTAATGATTATAACTGAGAAAGGGAGTCTCATTAAAGGAATTAAAGAAAAATGTCTGTGTACAGTTAAGAAATTATGGTTAAATAAAAATGTCTCCTTCATATCACAGGTTGGAGACATGAATTGCGTCCTGTAATTTTATTTTTAGGGAGAGCAGCATTTTCACAAGCTGGTCAGTATACTTTGCTTCATTTACAGTGATAATCTGAACCTTCTCACATATATTTTTACGAGCTGGTTGCCCGGCTTTGCCTGGCTGTAGTCATGGTGCAGTTCCTGCAGGCACTGGCGCTTTCTCCCCTGCTGGCAGTCAGCCCCATCCATTCCAACCTCATCCCGGCCCCGGCACTTCCTCTCGAGTTGCTACTCCCTCCCAGCCATTCCAACTGCATCCCGGTATATTTTGCCAACCTTTATACATTTTACAAGAGAGTAAACAATAGAGTACTTGGTGTTAGCTTGGTAGTGCACCTTATTCATGACTTGATTACAACTGAGCTAATTGACCTAGTGCCAAAGATATTGTTTAAGTAATGTGTTCTCTCCAGCATGCACCATAGCAAGGTGACATATCTTATCAATAATTTAAGAAACCAGACAATGTTAGGTCAAAGGTATTGGCACATGAGACATTGTTTCTAGGATGGGGCTACCTGCTCTCCCTTCTACAGGGGTCCCTTTACAGAGCTCATGTCCTTCTCTTTATCTTAATTGTTGTAAGTAGCAATGCAGATAAAAGGTTTGATGTGAGAGTAATTACATACAAGTTGTAAGAAGCAAAAGTGATTACTTTCAAATTGCAGTAGATTGTTAAGTAACTCTTTCTTAGCAGGGGTACAGAGTGTGGAAGAGTTCACAATGCAATGATGTAATTTGCAAAGCTTGCTAAATACCACTAATTGCCAGCCTGGGGAATTGCATCTTATATGTATATAGACACAGAAAAAATGGAGTGCACCAATACGCCTGCTCACTAATTTTTTAGCAGTGACTCAAAACCCAATTCAAAGTGCTGTTTTTAACCAATAAAAATCTTAAATAGTTTTTAAACAAGGACATCAAAAAGATTACCCCTTCATGCACCTTAAAACATGCCTCTCCAAATCCTTCTATGATAGTGCAAACATGAAACGGTGCCTTCCATTTCACCTGCCTCGTACCTAAGTAGACTTTTGACCGAAAAATTGTTTGTCCCCTCTTTCCTTCCTGAATCATCTTTTCTATCACAATTTCACTCTAGGATCCTTCTCCCACCATTCGGTTGAGGCTAGGAATTAGAAAACACTTGAGTTCTAGTCTGTTTTAGACATGAAAACTAGTTGGGTGACTTTGGGGCAGTCACTTTCTCACAGCCCATGACATTCTTGGATGATAAGCTAATCAGTCAATTCCTGTCATAGCCAATAGATCAACACTTGATTGATCAAAGGGGATAAAGCAGACCCTGCCCTGTGGGATAACACCAGGAAGAAAAATGTTAGAAGAAGGGAAGAGAAAGATTATGTAAGTTTCTGTCTGCCAGCACAGCCAGTAAAAGCCAGTGTTTGATCCTGCAGATTTGGCTTAAAGATTTAACACTTTTTAACGGAAGCAGATCTAAGTTACTTTTTAATGAGCTTCGTTTTTAAAAAATAAAACATACCATAGCTGATCCTCTTTTTTCTGCAAGTCATTTTAAAGATT
This sequence comes from Mimophis mahfalensis, assembly GCA_032468015.1. Lineage (NCBI taxonomy): Eukaryota > Metazoa > Chordata > Lepidosauria > Squamata > Mimophis > Mimophis mahfalensis. The sequence continues at coordinate 53,898 of JANHFR010003682.1, forward strand.
GGCACTATTGCGGTACTTTTTATTCTTTTAAAGATTTTCCATAGTGTCGTTTCAAATACTGGTTTGAAAGTTACAGGAATAGCAAAATAAAATAAACAGTAACAACAAACCATTTAAGCAATTGCGATTCAGAAGAAAAATGGCAGTAAATATTTCCATAATTAACATTTAATATTTATGACCAGTTCTCTAGGCAAAGATTTCAAGGGCCTCTCAATGGGACAGCAGATGCTTTGGTCTATGCTGGTGGCCACAGAGTGTCACTATTAACCGATGCTATTCTTCAGCCTTCAAAGGACCTTCAAGCTGTTTCTTATTGTGAAGTAGTGGAACCATTAAATTTCTGGATTTTCCTCTTCTTGACACTCATTCCCTCATTTATAATCAGTGGCATATTGACTATTAACCAAAGAAAGCTAAAAACCATTGAAAAGATTTTGCTGGAAACACAAAACCCCAAGATAAACAAGAGATGGGCATGAGAAATCTGACACAGAAAGAGTATGAATGAATCTTCTATAAATGAAGAAAGGGTGGGCTTATTTCCATTCAAGCATCTGAATTAAACTGGGGGCAATATGAAGCTTCATAGTCTCACCTCAGACAGAAGGGGGAAGATGTTACATTTAGCCTTGTATAAGGTGGAACACACTATTGAGCACCACCAAGCCAAGCTGCTTAACAAAGATGAATATTCAGCCTTGAGGCAAGATTGAAATAAGAAGCAGTTCCACATTGTCAGGATTAACATCAGAAAGAAGCATTTAGACAAGTCTGCTTAGATATAAGCCCAGACAAAGAAATGAAATCTTATCTGAAGTATAAAGAGAAGGGTATGAGGAATGGGTTTTAGCCATTGATTTTGCTAAATACTTCAAATTATCAGTCTAGAGTAACAACAGTTCTTAGAATTCACATTACATATTTTTGGCCAAACCAACAGAGAATTCTACAGATGGAATCCCATAACCTTTCATCACAATGAAAGCTACCTACGTAGTATATTTTACATTTTTTTCCTAATTGGACGCTATATCTGGGATGCATCAAAAATTGCACACATTTTGGGTGCAATGCAACATAGCTGATTATTGAGTTATATATTATGTTCTTTATCCCACATTTCCTCTGAGAATCTAAGGCAATGCAATGAGGACAGTACTCTTGAAGATACAACACAAGAGGTGTGCTGAACATGATTGACCGTTTTGACAGAGTTGACTGGATCCCAAGTGAGCTGTACAATCATGGGGATATTTCAATCAGATTTCGAATAACACATTACTCTTTATTATTATTATTCCAGGTTTCAGCAGAAAATGAAATAGATATTATTTCTAATATATATTAAAATAGGAGATATATTAAATACTTTTCAGAATTTTTATGTGGGGGGAAGTGAGGAATAGAGGGTTGATGGGTAATTATAAATAAAATATGGAAATTGAGACTATTATAAGTAATAGTCAGCCTTGATAAAACCAACAGGGCTAGACAGTCTTTGCAAGGAAAGTTCCCATGTTACCCAGATCTTAGTGGTTTTCTGTACAAGTGTACAGAATCTCAGCTGCATATTTTGGCATATTGTTGTTGGCTACTACTGGACCCCATGCTGATTTGTTTTGCATTAAAAGGGAGAGCAAATGAAGATGAATTTTAGAATACATCCTGTTCCAAATACAATTTAACAAAATGATCAAGTGCTGGAGCAATTCCCCTATTATGAAAAGATTCCAGGCTTTGTACTCTTTAGCTTATTTTTTCCCCCTGTTTTATACAGGAATATGATTGAAATATAAATAAAATGATGTCAAATTTAGAGATAGACTAGTATAGAGGAAAAAGTTTTATTCTCTCCCTTGATGTATTGGGCCATCCCATAAGGCAAAGTGACAGGTGAGTCAATAGAGATAAAAGAAAGTGTAGTTAACCTATGGAATTCCATAGCACAAGACGCAGTGATGATAACTAACCGTGACAGTTTTATAAAGGTTTTCAAAATTCATGGAGGATAACACTGCCTACTTCACTGCTAGTTGTGACACCTATATCACCTCCAGGAATGAGAGAGATATTAAATTGGTCTCTTGATGACTTTGTTGCAGACATGACTAGGAGAGTATTCATGTTCACCTTGAGGGCTTCCTTTTGGTATTTGGCTCATGACGGCAGCAACAGATACTTGGAATTGAAGGTTCTTCTGGCATTAACTTTCCCAAATTATGCATTGTTCCAGTTTACACATCCGAGTCAAACTATAACATTTATGAGCAAGGCTCATTGAACAGTATCAGGTATGTTTGAGTTTCATGAGCTATCAGATCTATTCTGCTATGTTGATAAATAGGGAAAACATGATGTTCATATATTTGTATTTCCCTATTACATCCCCTTGAGGATTGCAATTTGTTAGAAAAAAATGTATAATATTCATACCTTCATTGTAGAGACCATGAATGGCATGTTCAATTATATTTCTCCCTCATATTTACACATCATTACTTATTTTAGAACACACAGATCTCAGATTTAAACTTACAATACATCTGTTGATAGATACAAAACAATCTGCCCTTCATACACCCCAGATCAGCTCATGAATGTGAAAGAAATTGTGTAGGACATGCATGGATTATATTTTCTGCAAAGACAAGTTGTTGTGGCCCACCAGTGTGCTGTGGATCTGGCAGTCGAGTCCGACTGGAGGAACCAGCAGATGAAGCTGTGCCTATGGCTGGGCCATCCACTAGCTTCAGGGGCCCTTGGCTTCTGATAGCAGTGGCCAAGAGGCCTTGATTAGTGTGTGAGCACGCGGGCTAATTAGCAGGCAACAGAAAAGGAAGAGAAGAGGCCTGGCAACAGCTGACCAGTGATTGGCCACACCCTATAGAACTTAAAAGGGGTGTGGTTGGAAAAGGATCTTTGCAGAGATCATCTTGTTGGTTTTGGAAGAATATTGTGTGGATTTGGTTGAAAACAGCATCACTGCATTAAGTCTGTAGTTCAATATATCTAAGGAGCCAATTTGTAAAGGCTAGTCAATAATACTAACTGTATTAGAATAAGATACATTGGTCTCTACATATATTTAAAAATCATATCACCAATAGATGTAGATTAAAACCTTTTAAAAAAGAAGAACTAATAGAATCAAATTTTAAGAATTTTTCCACTGCTTTTCTCCTCCCAGTCCAAAAAGTGAAAATTCATCTATGACAAATAAGTAAATTTAAATATTAGTATTACACCCTTTTTACTACTAGGTAGAGGGCTTTCATTTTTCACCTGGGTAAAGACTTCGGTGCCCTTGTAGGGAGAAAGAATGTGATTTAACTGAGTTTCTTCTTACTCGCTTCTAATGTACGAACTGTTCCCAAGAGCTCAAAATGCATTTATGTTGTCAGTAAATAAAGTGGATATTAGCCTAACTTTCTTAATAAGGCTGTTGTGAGGATAAAGAGAGTGAGGGAGATGGAGGAGAGGAAGGAGAGAACACTATGTTTACTGAAGAAAGATTGGATATTGATGCAATGAATAAATAATTGAGACAATTTAATTTTAAATGGAGAAGTCTTTCAACCCTGTCTGACAATAATAGAGCTGAAGGACACAAAGCTGTTATTAAACACCTTTTTGGTTTCCATGGCCAGTCTCTTATTTTTTTCAATTTTCTCCTCTTAAATATAATTTTATGGATGGATTCATTTCTTGGAACCTGACACATTTGCTTCTTTGTTATTTACCAACTAGGCTTCTTTTTGGGTTGTAAAGTAATTTTGGGTTTGTTCCTTCTTTTTTTTATTCCTTCCAATCCCACTGAATATTTGAAAGGAATTATGTATAGAGGCTTGAGATATTGTCTGTCTGTTGTCTGTCAGCACAAGAAGTCTCCAAAAATCGAACACAACAGGATCAAAACAGGTAAAGAAACCACCCAAAGGAAAATGAGTTTGCAAATGGCTGAGAAAATCTTCATGCAGAGGAAATGCAGAATTCCCTACGGGCCATAGCTCGAGATGCTACTGATTGCCCAATTCTAAGTCTTCTGTCCCCTTCTGTGTGTCACAGCAAAGCATAGGTAATATATTTGATTAATAAATAAATAATAATAAATATATGCTGTGCTTCTCAAAGATATGACACAGGGAGAGAGGAGAAATACAGAATGAGAAGCATTGAATATGCATCCACTCTGGCAAAAATGGCTTCTCTCTCTGTGTGTGTCATATAGTCACACAAATGTTGTATTCATCCTGATCAGACACACCCAGATCAGTGGTGGTATTCAGCCAGTTCCAACAGGTTCCGGAGAACTGGTAGCGATAATTTTGACTGATTCAGAGAACCACCTTTGATTGGCTGCCACTGGGAAATACCACCCTGATTGGCCGGCAGCATAACCACACCCACTAAGCCCCACCCACAGAACCGGTAGTAAAAAAATTGGAATCCCACCACTGACCCAGATGCAACATTTTACTTCATTATCCAGAAGAAAATACAGATGCAGCCATTGCTGATAAGGAGTTGGAAAGAATCCCAGTATTCATGCTTTGCAGAGTGTTGTAAACAACTATGACAAATCTTTTGGTTTATACACATATAAACTGTAGATCTAACTCGTCATCTTTTGTTCTCAGAGGAATATATGATCTGAAGAAATTCACAGTGCTGCACTCAAGTTTCAGACAAGAGTCTTTCCACAGCCGGAGTTACTTATATGAATTATAAATTATCCTTGATATATCCTTGATATAAATGGAACACGAAGCATATGCTTTGCCATTGAAGTACTCAGAGCAAAGTAGTAAAAATTAAAATTGAGGGGGATGTGCCTGTTGCTTTCTCTGTCCCTCATTTCCTACTGCAGGTCATATATCTACTGTAAGTGGGTGCTTACATCTTTATGGCAGATGTAGTATTTTGCAATCATTCATATGAATGTCCACCTGAATTTCAATAAGGACACTATCTGTGTTGTTTCTATAATGTGTGAATAAACACAGGCAGTCAAGCATCTGATTGTAAAATACAGAATTTAGTATATAACCAAGCTGAGCTTCTGAAATAAAATGAGGATTGAATAACTGCACTGTATTTACAGTGTGCCACTGTGTTAATTCAAGTGAGGTGTATCATTAATAACTTGCCATGTCATTAGGGCTCTTTTTACACTGTAACATAAAACATTTTCCAGAAGCTGTGTTAGAAAGATGCAACTACGCAGGCTGAAGACTGTTTAACAGTTGTACAAGTTAACCAATCAGGTTCATCTGATATCCTAAGAAAGGATGACTTTATTCTATTTGTTTTTTCAAATATAACTCAGATTGTGAGGTTTAATTTGAGAAATAGCCAAATAAGCAGCTTTACAGGGAAAATGCAAGATTCCAATCAGACATGGAAAGGACCAATAGCTGGATAATGTTTAAAAAGTATTTCAAAAGGAAGTAACAACTCCTTTGTAGAGGGCACAGCATAATAATTCCACAATCACAAAACTGCCAAGTAAAACATTATAAAGTTTCTTTTCCTTTGACAAATATACAGTAAGGTGTTTTTTTTTAAATAGAACCTCTGTGGTCAATGTCATTCCTTATTCCAAAGGTGAAGCAACATTAACTCAATTTATCAAGCATGACATTCACTTCTAACTATATTTCAGAGTTATCTGCTATGCAAACTCTGTGGAAGCTGCACTCAGCTACTGTTCCTATTGAAAACAAAGCAGCCAAGGAGAGTACTTAAAATCAGTTTACATTTGCCTCTGGTTCATCTATTATTCCATTTCCTTTTAAATTGCTACTTCATTAATAACAATTAACTTGACAGCAAAGGGTCTGGATTTCACAATTTACTGTATAGACTTAATGTCAACCCAGAGATTTAAGAAAACAAGAAAAAACCAGAGAGATGAAGGTCATCCTGATTTCACATTTAAGGAAGAAAAAAGAGCAAAAGTTGTACCATGCTTTGTAGCTTTTGCCAATGTTAAAGAAAATTGTAGATAAAAAACCAAGCTAAATTAGTTTGTGCCTAAATTGTTGCACTAAACATGAGATTTATTCCTAACAATAAGTGAATCATGATAAATCACCAAGATTACTGTTGGAAGCACATTGCTTGCAATCAGTTTCCAAGTTGCCTCCACTACTCTTGTGATTAAATGGATGCTGCTGGACAAATATTCAGAAAATCTTCAAGAAATTGCTTCACAGCATGATGAGGGATTTTCATTAGGGTAAAAATTATGCTAGGACTTAACTAATATTTACGGTAAATAACCATTCACAAAGCTTCAGTTTCTGTCTCCCTTTTCTCTGAAGACAAAGGATTTTTATAATGCAAAACAGAGGAAAAAAAACAAAATTGAAGATAGAACCTACACAACAGAACACAACATTGGTGCTTTAGTAACGGGTAGAGTGGTACAGAAAAACACCGTTCTCACACACAGAAACCAAAGAGATGTTTGCCAAAAGAAGTTTCTCAGAGTTGTCAATCAATACACATCTTGTAAGCATTTAATTTTTTTTTCCTGGCACCCTGCTATATAAAACCACAGCTGGAAGCACTAGTATTACATCCTAGGCTGTTTTGACAAAGCTTTTTGTCAAAATGTCAAAAAATTTACTATGAAAAGGATTGAGCCAGTGAAACTACTTCCATTTTGGTTACTGTATTTTATATTTATATTTTGCTATAAACAGAAGACTGACAATAACAATATTAGTTTTGAAAATTGCAGATCATGGCAACCTGTGAATCATAAATAAACATCAAATTATTTGGGGCACTAATTATAGAACTGTTTCATGCAGTGATCTATGTCAGCAATGCACTGATGGAAGAACATGTAGCTCTTACCTTACCTCACAAATAAAGGACCAAATTATATTAGTCACTGGCAAACTAGTCACTGATACATACTGCACCATTAACTAAAACCTTCCAATTACTAATTTGTGTCCTGTATCTCGACTGCTTCCTGCGTGCATGTAGAATACAGTTGGCTTGCCAGGTAATTGCTGGAATGAAGGATCTAGCTGACCTAGAATAGGCTGTGCATGATTGACATGTCATATGAATCACACATGTGTCATATGGCCAAAATGTGCTTCAGTTGACTGTATCCATAGTCTTAGCAAGGCAAAGAATACCTATACCATTACAAACACCTACATACCAAGTATGTTTGTGTGTATGCATGCACTGGATATTTATCTTTTTCATATTACATTAATAAAACCTAGAGAATTAAGTAATACTTATAGCATCTACCTTACATGAAGAATAAGCAAACAGCATGGCTTAATCCATCATCTTAAAATAACTTTCATTAAAGAAAGCAGCTGCTTTAAATTTAGATCTATTTAGAAAAGGAAAAAGAAGACAAATGACATAGCATTAATCTAGCGAAGGTCTGGTTTTCACAAAGAGTAAACATCTTTCTCAGCAGTCACATTATATAGTTGGATGCTCACATTGCTGTGCTTATTTTTCTGTTTGTTTATTAGATTTGTGTAGCTACCCGGGTGGAATTTTCGGTGCTCTGTGAAACTTGGTTGTTGCTTGAAAAGGTTAAATTAGCCAGCTAAGTAACATCAGACTTGCAAGACTGATGATGTTATCTAGTTGAATAATGAAACGTCTGCAACTCAATATTCATGCTCAGAGAGCACCAAGAACTCCACAGTTCAACCCTGATCTACAGATAGTCCCTTTTATTATCATCACCCATCTCACATAGATGACTCTGGATGGCATAGAGGGATTAAACATACAGATACCCATGACATATAACTCGAAGTGTCCCAAGATATACAAAAACTCCTCTCACAGAATAAAAGAAACACACAAACAAGAGCAGAACTTAATTAGCCATTGACTAGAACGTATCTAGCCTGACCCAAATATCTGAGGAAAGAGTCCATTCTTCAGGTCCCTACAAAAGGCTGTCAGGATTAGAGCCATATGAATCACCAAATGCTCCTTCCTTTTTTAAACACACACACAAATTGTTTATACATAGCAAGTTAGACTAAGTAGGAAAATGCTGAGTTAAGTACCTTATTTTGATATGCTGACATTTTTTGGGGGAGGGTTTCTCTTTTTATTTCTTTCACATATTATAAAGAATTATTTTGTTTCAACATGCATCCAGTCACAAGTATTTCACTCTATGTATTAAAAATAAAAGTCTAACGTCATTAACTGTTCACTGTAGGCATTAGGCCTTTGAAAAAGCATTTGCATGTTGGAAAATAAAATAAGGAAGCATGGAAAATCTGGACATTGTTTAAAGTTATAATTACATTTTTTCCATTGGAAAAAAAGTTAAAGATATTTATAATGTTTAATAGCAAATGAACAATGATCATCCCTCAGCTGCACCCTGTTGATTTCAAGAATGTAAATGAGATGCTGACATAAGACTATTCTGACATTTCATGCTTGTTTCTTATCATCAAAAATGAGGAGGCATTAAACTACATCACCGTGATTTTTTGTTTAAAAAAATGCAAGTTACACTGCTGGCAAAACAGCAAGTTTGTCACAACTAATTTATTGGACAAGACTGTGTTTGTGTGCATGTGTATTTAAATTCATACTGGGCTGGAAACATAGATTGCTGCAGAATTTAATTAGGAATGGTTTACCTTGCCAAGATTTCATTTTCTAAAAATCATTAAATAGATAAATTTAGAGGTTTCTGCTGATTCTGCATATAAACATCTATAAACAGCAGCAGGCCTGAGAAATGCAAAGTATTTCTAATGCAAAGCATTTCTAATTTAAGAAAAATCAGTTAATCTGGGGTTAACCATTCTTGCCTGCGACTAATAATTGTTCTGCTTACTGAAGATGTTCAGGCGTATTAATCAATTCTCTCTATTTTAATCCCTCCACACATTCATTATAGCAAACTACCACAGGGACCATGGATGGAAACAAAGAGGGTTATTCTTTGCCTAAGAAACAGATGGTACAAGTAGAAAACCAAGTTTCTGCTTCACTTCATTGTGTCTGGGTTTCCACACAATTTTCTTCTACCTGATTTGTTTCCTATGATGGTATCATTCAAAGCAAAACACAAGCACAGCATTGGAGCCCAACTGAAGAGAAACTTTAAGTGAAACACTGATATACATGGACTGGCAGTTTCCAAAGCTTCAAGATATTCCTCCATTTCTGCTGGAGCTCTGAATCAGATCGAGGGGAAACCCAAATTCCAAAGAGGATGGGGTAATTTGGAATAGATTTTCATTTGTATTCAGTTGACTGGAAAGATCTAATTTGTTCCACTTCACATTCGAGCTCTCCCCAGAGTCCTGATCTGGATCTATTGCTTAAAATCATGGCTACATTATATTATAAATTATGGTTCCATTGCCTGCATTTTTTTGCCCATGGGGTAGGAAATGGGTTTTGTTGTTTGTGTAAGATGCTGTGGTGTAGAGCAGAAGGAAGGAGAATATGATGTGCCCTTAAATAATAATAATCTTTGCAGTCGTCCTTCCTCCATTCAGTTGGTCAATCTTGGAAAATATTATTTTGCTGCTTTATGATGATGTTTTATGATTTGGCTTAACTAGTTGGCTGGCTTAATGTCTGCCTTCTTTCATTATATTAATCTTTTAGATTTCTTCCTGCTTCCAGAATACCACATTTGAAAGAGGCACCACTGATCTTTATACAACTCCTTTCCTGCCTAAATCCCCCTACCCCAAGTCTTGAAGTCCATCCCATGTACAGATGTCCTGATAAGCAGAAACATTGTTTGCTTGTAATTTCATGGCAGTCTGCCTCAAAATAAGGAAGACGTGATCATTTTATTACAGCGTACCTTGGTACTTAACTGCTTTGAAACACATCGAATTTGGTACTCTGTGCATTTTGATGTGAAAATTTTGTCTCACTACTCATCGTTTGGTACTCCACACACAAGCTAGAACTTGTTGGTGTCAGCTGCCCTATATCTCACTACATTATTCCTTATTATTCCAGGAAAAATGAGTTTGGTACTCATCACTTTTGGTACTTAGCGCACCTCCTGGAACCAATTAACAATGAGTACCGAGGTATCACTGTATTTAGAAAAATAAACTTTAAAGAAACACAGCTGAACAATTTTGAAGTGTACTTCATCTGTTCATATTAGCCTAAACCTCCTGCCCCATTCTGATGAAAAATAAGGCAAATTACAGTCATTCCTAAAATAATTCAGAATATATGAGAACATGTATGAAGTTCTGGATCTAGTCCTCAGTGTGGATTGGATTGTCTGTTTCTAATACACATACATGATGCAGATAGGAATGAATCTTTCTCTTTTTTAACTCATAAAAAGGTTATCTTGATTTTCACTAAAATAACTCTTGTCCCAGGGAAGGAAGAAAAAACTGGATATTACTGTTTATTAAAAATGTTTAAGTCCATGGTGTTTTCCACAGGGACAAAAACATCACACAGGGCTAACTATATAAGGAAGGAAAGCCCTTGTATTTCAAGAATCAAACTTTAGGAAATGTGCTCCAAGTTGCAATTAAAACAGAGCATCCACATTAAACTCAATAACTCACAAAGACAGACTTGAATAAGGGCTCTGAAAAAAAGGGGGTAGAAGCTTGTTTCTGATCTCATTATGTGTAGAAGTGAGTGCGCATATGTATTGGAAATCATGGTTCAGAGAAGCCCAAAGACTCTCCAGAGAGTTACAGCTTTCAATGTACATCAGTTGGCAGTGTTTAGGTAGGTTACTTGCCAAAACAAATACATAGCTTTAAACTTCCACTGTGTTATTGTTCCCAAGCTACCCATATGAAATGAATGAAATGAGAGATGAAAGAATAGTTTTAACCAAGCAGGATACAAATGATGTATGGTGTATTGCTGATATCATTGCCTTTCAATAGCATCATATGGGCATTTTCCTTTTATCTCTGAATTTTCATTGAAGATGGCTTCAAAGAAGCTGAATTCTTAATATACCAACTATTTAAATAATCTGTTAAAAATCAAGTTCGGATAATGTTTAGTTGTTATTGTTGCAGTTGCTTGGTCAAAAATTTATTGTAAAAACCTTTTCCAGTTTAATACATACAGCAGAACATATTCACATGTGTCCATCTATTCTTTTTCCATATGTTGGGACAAGCTTTTATTACTTGCTGTCACAGGAATAAAATTATGCTCCGTATCTCAAATACAGTTCCATTGTGGTTTCTGAATGGCAACACTTGTTTAAATAATACCTTTTCAACAGTACACCTTTTTGTCTACAGCTAGTCCTCACCTACGACCACAATTGAGCCCAAAATTTCTGTTGCTAAGTGAGACATTTGTTAGGGGAGTTTTGTCTTCATGATCCTTCTTGTCACAGTTGTTAAGTGAATCACTGCAGTTCTGAAGTTAGTGCCACCGTTGTTAAGTGAATGTGGCTTCCCTGTTGACCTAGCTTGTCAGAAGGTCGCAAAAGCTGTTCATGTGACCCCAGGACACTGCGACCATCATAAAAATGAACCAGTTGCCAAGCATCCGTCATGGCGATACTGCAATGGTCATAAGCAGTGGTGGGATTCAAAAAATCCCACCACTGGTTCGCTAAATTATAAGTTCGGGGTTATGATTGAATTTAATTTTAATTTTTGTAATATCTGTTTCTAATGCCCTGTAAACTGCCCTGAGTCCTCAGGGAGAAGGGCAGTATATAAACTAAATAAATAAATAAAAATACATAAATAAATGCGCGTGCCTGGCTTTTGGAGCCCAGGGAACCCACTGTTCCCATCTATTTCTCCCATCCATTTCTCCAGGAGAAAAGCTTCCATGCTACTCTGAAGAGCAAAAATAGACAG
>JANHFR010003683.1:2749-14019 GCA_032468015.1 Mimophis mahfalensis
GTTTTCCCAGTTTCCTGGGCTAAAATTAGGTGCCTCGGCTTATACTCGGGTCGGCTTATACTCGAGTATATACGGTAAATGAAAATATCAACCTCTAAAACAGGGCAAGAAAATAATAGATGTCATGGTGATATAAGGATAAATAGCTATTAAGAGAAGATGGGCATGTTACATTTTTTTGCTGCTTGGCAAATAATAATCTGTCCCAACTGCAGAAAGTTTACAAGCTAAAAACAAATGTTTGTGTATGCACTTAGACCCATGAGTTGAGTCCACAGGAGAAACCAATAGACTGAAATTGCTGGTTTTGCAAATGTTTGTTATAGAATAAAAATACTAATTTTTTAAATACTAAATTCGCCGCCTTCAGTCTGGTACCCCTTTGATGTGTTAGATCTCAGTATTGTGGGTATATGTATGCAATCAGGGAGTTCTGATAGTTATAGTATAAGCACATTTATAGACCACCAAATTGAGAGAAAGGTATATTAAATTATTTCACCAAGCTTTTTTGCCTGCTAATAATAATGATGGGTGGCATCTTAATCACCTGTTAAAAATGAAGTTTTAAGCTCTACCTGTTAGTCGCTATGAAACAATGCTTCCCTATTTCCTTTCTGGGGAGAATGTGTGTTTAGAAGTGTGGTGGGTTCCTTTTTGTTCAAATACATGCTGAATCCCTAAATGAAGAGCAACATCCATTTATTATATTTGAAATACTTTTCCTCCCTGCTTTAGGGAACCCTTGCAAATGACAAGAATGAGATTTTATTTTCTGAATTCAACATTAACTACAACAAAGAACCTGAAATATATAGGAAAGGAACTGTTTTAATATGGAAGAAAGTACCAGTAAGTCATACTCGTTTGTCTTTAAAATGGCAGTAAGCATATTTTAAATAAGTAATTATACAAAATATTTTAAGATAATAAAGTGATTTTTTTAACAAAGCCCATCTGTGCCGAATTACCAGAGACATCTGTCTCATCAGTTGATTATGCTTTTGTATGATGAATTTATTGCTTTATTAGACAACCAGAAGTGTTGTTATCGTCACCAGCCATTCAGTTGTGTCCAACCCTTAGCCATTCTGTGGATCAGCACTGTCCATGCTCCCCTGTCTCGCACTGCCTCCTTCAGACCCTCCATGGATGGATCCTCACATATTAATTAACCCTGCTATTGAAGGTGGAGAAGTTTTGGCTTATGAAGTCTCAAGATTATTTGGTTTATACATAACCAAATCATGTTCTTATCTCTACTGTTGAGTCCTTTCAAAAATAGTTGTATGGTAGAATGTTGTATTAAATTTAATCTACCCAATTGCATTTCACTAAGTATCACTTTAGTGTTCAGTGAAATAAAATTGAAAAAAAAGGCAAACTTTATCAAGTGTAGTAGTACTGAACATTTACACTGGGATACCCACTCTTACGCTGTTCATTTTTGTGACATTATACTGATTTTATTTATTTATTAAAGTTATATGCCACTCATCTCACTCTTACTTGCCACTCTGGGCAGCTTACAGAATGATAAAAAGATTTTAAAAAGACAACATGGAATGATTAAGATTAAGATTAAATAGGAAACTAAAAATCAAGGGGACAGGTGATATTGGGGTAGAAATCTTTCATTTACCCAGTCAGTCACCTCAGCATAGGGCGCCCCTATCAATGCCCCAGACCAGCTGGCAGAGCCAGGTTTTGAGACGTTTCTGGAAGGCCAGGAATGTGGGGACCAATGTCGCCTCCAGTGGGAGAATATTCCAAAAAGCGGGGATCACATCAGGAAAGAGACTTTTCCTGCAGTCTACCCACTGAAATTCTTTAGCAGATGGGCATCCGGAATATGACTTCTGTTGGAGTGAGTGGGATGAGCATGTCCCATTGGGATCAATGGCTCCACAAATACTCTGGACCCAGGTTTTAAAGGTAATGACCAACATCCTCAGTTGGACCAGGAACTGATGTTGGATGTGCTCTCAGTACTATTCCCGAAAGTTATTTTTTCATTGTTATATCTTATATCTTTTCAACACTTTAGCATTCTATTGATAATATCCCTTTTATTTCAGCTTTCCTTCTTTAGCTCACCTTTTGGTCATGAAAGACCACCATTTACAGTAATCTTCCTATATATTGCCAGTATGAAAAACGAAGCAAGCTTGAGTGCTTATAGATGTTTGTATTTATACATTTACATTATCATTATTTACATACCATATTTATTTAGCTCTTCCCCAGGACTTTGACAAGGGAAAGTGAGATCCTTCACTTCATCATGCTTGCCATTTTTCATCTATTTTTTTTTAATGTTTTATATGTTCTGTTGTATAGGCAGACCTTGACTTACAACCATAGTAGGGATCAGAATCTGCTTTGAGCCAAGTGTCATTAAGTGAGATGCCCATGTGAATGCTTTGCTCAATGACCAAAATCCCAATACTGATGGTTGTGGTTGTTAAGCGATCCCCTGGGTCATTAAGACCATTAAGGTCATTAAGAGCCTTGATGGCTTACCAAGCTGAGAGCAATTAGTGCGAGTTCTAATCTCACCAGGCTCAAGGTTGACTCAGCCTTCCATCTTCCGAGGTAGGTAAATTGAAGACCCAGACTATTGGGGGCAATAAGTTGACTTTGTAAGTAAAACACCACTTGGGGGTGGGCAAAAGCCCTAATAAGCAGGTCTATACAAAGGATGAAGGCAATTGCTATAAGTGTATTGTAAGCCGCCCTGAGTCTTCGGAGAAGGGCGGCATATACATATAAATAAAAATAAAAAAAATAAAAAATGAAACAGAGTGAGATTGCTGGCTGCTGAGTTTAGCTGTTTTCTATGTGTGGAAGAGAACTGCTCCAAGCAGCCTGCAGAAACAGAGCTGGATCTTTGGGATCTGACCTCCATTTCTTCATTTCACTGGAGGTGTTTGTCTCCCCTTCATGTATGGAAGAGAGCTGCTTTGGTGCCTGAAGAAATGAGACTCACATCTTCGGAATCTGACTTCCTTTTCTTCAGCCCTTCGAAGGAATACCCCTCCTGTCTGCATGGAGAGGAATGCCTTCAAAGGGCTACTGAAACAGCGCACAGGGGATCTGACCTCCATTTCTGCACCCCTTTGCAGGCGTTCCCTTCCCTTCCATAAACAAGAGGATAGGGAAAGGTCCTACTTGTCTTCATTCAACTCTTCCTATTTGATCATAACATACAGGTAGTCCTCGACTTGCAACCTCAGTTGAGCCCAAAATTCTGTTGCTAAGTGAGACAGTTGTTAAATGAATTTTGCCCCATTTTATGACATTTCTTGCCACAGTTACTAAATTAATCACTGCAGTTGTTAAATTAGTAACAACTAATTTAACAGTAGTAATGAATCTGGCTTCCCCATTGACTTCTTGTCAGAGGGTCGCAAAAGATAATCATCTGATTGCAGGACACTGCCACCGTCATAAATATGAGTCAGTTGCCAAGCAACTGAATCTTGATCACGTGACCACAGGGATGCCATGTCAGTGTGAAAAACAGTTGTAAGACACTTTTTTTAGTGCCATTGTAACTTTGAATTAAATGAACTGTTGTTAAGTCAACAACTACCTGTACAATATAATTCAGGAAAATTACCATTCCAATTACAGATAGCTCTCAGCTTACATCTACCTGTTCAGCAACCATTCAATTATAGCAGTGCTGAAAATATGGACATGCAATCAGTCCCTGAAATTTCATCTACTGCAATGCCCCCATGTGTGATTTTTATGACCAAAGCATTTGGGTGTCTGGCTGATGATTTGGTTGCAGGAAGCTACAGTCCTATGATTGCCATTTGTGATTTTTCCTGTTAGCTTCCAATAAGCAAAGACAATGGGGAACCTGGCAGGGAAGGTCACACAGTTTCTGGCACCTTTCCCAGGCACTTCTCTGACTTGTGTGGCCTGCACTGGACCTCCCAAACCCTTCCCCGGCTCATATGTGGCCTGTGCTGGGCTTCTCAGATCTTCCCATAAACCTCAGAGCTCCCTTACTTGCGACTTCCACTGCTTAATAACCCATGTATCTTCGGGTTATGACAGCAACTAGGAGTTCCAGGATTGTCCTCACTGAATGATGCAGTCCCATGACATCGTGCTTTTGATTGCTTAGCAGTGGCAATCCTGGTCACAATAGCCAGCATAATTCTAGGACTATTTGTACTATTAGCCATAGCTTATCTGGCCTCTTGTGAGAGATGGGCATTCAGTTATGGAACATCTTATTGGACACTGATTCCCCAGCCCTGCATAAGAATCTGAATACTGTGTGTATATGTATTAGATCTTGCTGATTTAATTAAGTATACAATCAGCAAATTATATTACTAAGTCATGGTATGGCTTTTTGCATCCCACAAGCCAAAAGCAAGCAAACATACAGTATCTCTTCATGAAAGCCAAGGAATGATTTTTGGGGCCACAAGACTTTTTTTTTTCTGTCCTCTAGTCTGCACCCAGGTGCTATAAGATGAAAACATAATGATACTCAGCATCCTTGGCATTCAAGATGTGATTCTTTTACTTTCATAGGAATTAATTCATTAGAACACTTTAAGGTTTTCTGAAGTTTAATACATTTTTATTTCCTTCTGCCTCTATTGGAAATTATGTCATTAATGATTTGATGCCAGATTTGCGCAGTATGGTTTTGGGTGTGAGGTGTGGTTTGGGAGTGAGGCAATTCCTTGAAGATTGCAAGAGAAGGGATGCTACCTAAAGGTTGCCTGTTCCTGGCTTAGCATTATGTATCAGTTTAGCCACTGCATGTCAAAAACATGTTGAAAGGATTTCCAGTCTGACGTCGCTGGATGATCGGCGCATGGGGGGTGGGGCTCCGTATCCCCACATCAAATCCTCTTCATCAGAGGGCCCCCCAAGGGGCTAAAGTCACCCTGTAGGGGGTGACACATAAGGAGGGGCACCCTGCTGGTCACGGAGAGTGGCGGCTCTCCTGCTGGACCCAGGGTTCATTCTCTCTTTGCCGAAGACAAAGACAAGGCAGACATCATGGCTGCCATGAAGCTGGGGCAACCAAAGAAACCAAGACTGTGCTGGAGCGGTGAGAGTGGACAGTGATTGGAACTGGGTGAGGTGATTTTCAACTTTTGTTAAGGATTTCCCCAAAAGAAAATTTCCAGGAAAGAGCCTCTTTGGAATACCTTTAAACGGCGATCAAAGGGTGACAGAGAGGAATTATACCCTGAAAACTATAGAATACAGAAAGATTAGATGTACAAAGCTTACTGACAGGATTCTGAACAGGCATTTTAAAGAGCTGAAAATCTGTTTATTGGATATTTTGTTTTAATTAACTTGAAAAAGACAACTGGCAAAATAGTTCTGAACTGGATTTTTAAGGTTGGTTTTTGAAGGAGGACTTTTAATGTTGATTTTTAAGATGAAGGTGCCATCTACTGGTGAATGGATATACACTACTGGTGAATAGATATATGCTATGCTATACTTCTAGAAGGATAAAGTGACCTTGGACAATTCTGATAAGAGGAGAATAACACCTGAAGGGCTGCTGTATTATTTACTGTTCTATACTTATCTACTTTATGGTGACTAGAGGACCAACCTTGAAAACCTGGAGGATATCTAATAGTATGACTTTTGAATACTGGAGCTAACTACCAAATTAAAAAGTGGATTTAAAGAACTACATGGAAAATTCCCTGGATTGTATAAATGAAGCCTACTGACTAATTGTGGGATACAAAGAACTATAATTCTTATATCTCCTGATGAAACAATATTAAGATCAAGTAATCTGCTGACTTTGGGAAGTCAAAAAGAATAGACTCTGGAGCAGTGACAGATTATTGACAGAACATTGAATACTACTTGAATCCTTTAAAATAAGGCAAGATGGCTTATCAAGAAGAACTGGAGACAAAAAGAAATCATGATGTTACTTCAAAACATTAAGACACAATGATCTCCTTTACCAAGGAGATAAAGGACTTATTACATGATATAATTGGAAAGACAAAGTGGCAAGAAGAATTAATGAAGCAAGATAATAGAATCCAGGAAACAAGGAAGACAACTGTAAGCTTAGAGGATGGGATAGAACAGACAATACAACTAATAGAACAAGGAGGAAAGAAGGATGAGACTATAAAGTTGGGTGAAATAAAGTTGGGAGAATATACACTAGGAGGTAGAAAAATGGAACTGAAAAAATTGAAAGATATTTTTGGAAAAAAGATAGATTTGGCAGACTTATGGGTGGATTGGCAGCAAAAAATGTCGGGGAGGGAAATAAAGGTTGGGTTGAATATGAAAGAAGTAGATAAGGACCTAAGGGAGGAGTAGGGGAGGCAAGCCAAAAAGGGAAGAAATGAAACTTTTAAGAGGCTGAGAGATGATGGATAGGAAGGCCTTTTCTTTTTTTAAAAAAGGAAAAAAAATAAGATTGGCCATATTAAAAATTAGAATAGATAAAAAATTTAGAAATCAGGGGAATATTGTTATACATATTTTTACTTAACACATTTATTCGGTATGCTCAAAAATACTGTAATGCTATTACTATTAGAAGAATGTAGCAAATATTGAATAATTGACATTGAAGGATTATGTGCTGATACAGTTATGTATAACATTAGATCACGTAAATTTGATTAGTAATTCTCATTGTATTAATACTGCTTTTGTATCAAAATGAATGACGCTCAGACACCACACTGTTCACGAAATATGGATGTATGTTTAAAAATAAAAACTTCACAAAAAACAAAACAAAAATATGTTGAAAAAATCATTCTCTTCTAAATGAAGTACAGAGATGCTTTGAAGATGAAGTCTGCCATTTTACAGTTAATAGTCTAATATATGAAAGTGATACTTCGCTTTAATACATGAAACACTGCAATTCTAAAAGCCTTAAATTCTGAATAGATTTTTAAAAGTTCAATTATTATTAAAATAATTGAAGTTCAATAATTATTAATATATTATTTGTATTTCTATTCCTAGGTATATGAAATCAGTAAGAAGAAAAACAGAACAGGGGAAACAGAAGAGTCTGAAATTGAAGAAACCAAGATGAGAAATAGACCAATTCCTTTACATTGTGATATTATTGGAAATGAATTTTGGGAACACAATCCTGAAATCCTGATTGACAAGAGGTGACCTTTCCTATCTGCATTTTAGTCTGAACCTATTGGGTATAATTTATTTTACAAGGACTGCATCATGGTGGGGAAAAATGTAATCCTGTATTTTGTAATAGCCATTTTACTTGAGTAAATGAATGAAAAATCCAGGTATTGTTCATAAATAAATACTTTTTTATTAAAATTATGAGTAGGCTGATAATAATCTTAAACTTTACACTGGAAAAGGAATGCCTTTAATTTCTTTTCTGGCCCTCAAAAGAACTCTACTGCTGTAGGTCTCATGAGATGCTAAGTTGCCCATTTAAAACTCTGAAAACATTTAAACTACTACTTCAAATTAAATTCTATCATCAGGGAGCCAAGTTACAAATTATCCTAGTTGCTAATGTCTCTGGATTATATGAGTGATAAACAAAATACCCTGGTAAGTAGCAGAAAGTAATTAGGAAGTTTTCTCTCAAGTGTAAATTAGTTCCGGCCTTTTTGAAAGCTATGGAAACATAATTTCCCTCTGTAATCGAACATTTATTATTTGGACTCTCTCCTTGCTGCTTTTCGAATTATTAGACAAGGTCTCAGGTGGCCAACCAAGAGCAATAATGTTATTGTATAAGGGAGATAGCGCAGCAGGGTGTGTTTGTAGGTCATGCTCTCATTTTGCTGCTGCCTGGGAAACTATCCAGTTCCTGCTGTTGAGAATTGTGGCAACCAACTTAGTAAAAGTCTTGTATTGGGATGTGAAGTTCAAAGAGTTGTGTTACTCTTCTGCCTTTTCAAAGGCCATGCTACCCAGGAGGAAAGAGGATAGAGGCATTGAGAACAAATGTGAGGTTTGTGTAAAAACTGGCCTGGTGGCTAGGTTTTATATAGAACTCTTTAAGGGGATTCTTAATTGTTTGTGAATTTGCTCTAAAAGGAAATAATTTAGAATAATAGGTATTTAGCGTCATTTTAAAGCCATTTGAAAAAACTGTACTCATTTTTTCTGAAGTGACAAGTGTCTTCATTACTATACTTAAGATGACATTAAAAGGGTAAAAAGATACTGGAGCAATGTGCTTTCCAAAAATTGTGAGCTCTTGTATCTGTGTCCGCAATACTTGTAGTAAGGTTAGCAGGAATAATAGGCAAAGTATCTATGCAAGGTGGATTTTTGTATTCCTGCTTTCCATAAGGTGCTCCAGGTTATTAGCAACAACAATACAAAAGCAGCTGTGTTTTCATAACATACTGAAGCAAAAACAAGCTGGCCGCTTGTTAGCTAGTGGCTGTATGAACCAATTACTAATCCAGCACCTTTCTACAATACAAAACAGAGATGTCTGCTGGATTTACAAACCAGATTAGTTTGAATCATACTTTGCAGGATCCAATCTGGGTTGGTCACAGAGACCAGAGGTTTTGTCTTCTAAGCTTTTGGACTTGTGCTAGAGCCCATCTTCAGGGAACTTCTCTGTAGCAGAGTGTGTCATATTTTGTTATACTAGCCATACTGAAAAACAGAAGATGGAATATACTTGGCTCGCTAATTTGTCTATTTTTAAGTAATCAACATATAAGACATAAACAGAAAATGAAGCACATGATACTTCTTACAGATCTAAATTAAAAAAAAATCCTAATTTCCAATTGTCAGTAAACAATTGTGTTCATCTCTCATAAGTCCGACCCATCGCAATGGGTCGGTCATGACTTCGCAACTAACAACAACTCATAAGTCACCTTACAGATTTACATAGTCAGCCAAAACAATTATGAGGTAGGGTGGGGAAGAATATGCACAAGATATTCCTTGATGCCTATTAATCAAGGCTGCTTTTTTCCCTATTTCTGTCAGAACAGGCTAAAACCTTTACTGTGTGGTCTTATGGTTGGTTATCTTCTAGACTCTGGATTTGATTGAGATGAGCCTCTTTAGAAATTGAATAAATATTTACAAAAGTTCATCCTTCACACAATCACTAACTTCCTTGTTAACAGCTGACTGAACCACAACTTTGGACCCCGCCTCTGAAGATCGTAGGAATCAGCGTATCATATTATGTTCAGTAAATCTGGCCTAGCATCTCCATTATTTTAGTTCTTACTGGACAGTTCAAATAGTCCTTAAGGTGTCCTTATCACTGTCAGCAAATGGCCTTCTTTTCTAAATGGGTTAATAGCCTTTAATAAATGTTTAGCTCTGTAACTCTGTGAAAATTATCTACTGGCCTTTACTAATGTATATATGCAAATACTTTAGCACCAAAGGCAAATTTCTTATGTGTCCAATCACACTTGGCCAATAAAGAATTCTATCTATCTATCTATCTATCTATCTATCTATCTATCTATCTATCTATCTATCTATCATCTATTTTTTTATACAAGATTGCAGAAAATACAGCTTCAGCAACAGTGGTCAACCCCTGAAATACTGTAGCCCACTCTGTTGTTACAGCCTCAAACCCTCACAGCTTCAACTTCAAACTGTCTATCGTGGACCTCATCCCATTCCTAAGAGGTCTGTAAAGGGGGCGTGCATAAATGCACCAGTGTGCCTACCGTCCTTGTCTTAGGAAAAGGTAAAGGTTCCCTACTGTCCCCATTTATCTGTACTTACTTCCTTTGTTTATGTATATATCTATACCTGCCATCTTGTACGTTTGACAAACAAACAAATGAATAAAAAGACCAATGGCACATTAGCATACAGTTATTTTCCATTTCTACGTAAAATTTCCTGAAACAAGAAGCAAATTGGAAAAACAAATGTTGCAATACTTGATACCCTACTATTTTAATTACTGCACTTAAAGAGACTTTTGTCCAGCTCAACTACTAATTATCCATGCAGTTGCTTGACAGCGTTATCAAAATGCTTTGACATTTCTGCCATTCAGTTCCCAGCCCTCCCACCCCCTAAATCTAGCTACACTACTTGAACATCAAACGATCCGGAAAGCTATTACTGTAGATGGCAGCAAAGAACCTTGGGAACTGCCATCTAGTGGCCATTTGGTGTAATGCAGCCCAGGCATGACCGCTCAAGCCCTGAAAGACCTTAGCCAAGCACTAACCAGGCCAGAATCTACTTCGCATCCGAAAAAGCATGGCCCGATTATCCTTGATTGTTCCTCTGCACCCGGGGCTCAGGACACGTTATTATACCACGGTTCACAGTAACCCTCATTTGTTTCTACTACGATTTACAACGACTGGGCTGACAAAAGACCCACTCAAACGTAAACCAGCTGCGCTCTCGACCTTTCCCAGCCCGTGTGCGGCCACGTGTTGAGCAGTCCGCAGCCTCGAGAAGGGGATGCCATGTCTCGAGATCCGAGAGTCCCATCCCTTCCTCAGACGAAGGAAGGCGGACCAGGGTCCTCCTTCCAGAGCCAGAGGTAAAGCCAGAGCCAAGGCGGCCTTTCCAGAGGGCCATCTCCGCGAGCGGACGGGCGGCCACGCAGTTCTCGCCGGCCTGCCGAGAGAGAGCATCAAGAGGCGGCGGGAAGGGACCTGCCGTGCAGTCGCGGGGCTGGGGCGGCCCATAGCGGCGAAGCAGCGCGCTGCGGGCGGCTCTTCCCGCCCCTCCCAGCAGGGCCGGGGCCAGGGCAAGAGCGGGAGAGACATGGAGGAGGAGGCGGCGGCTAAGGCCGGGGCTGAGGCCAGGCGGCGGAGGAGCCGGCGCCACTCAAGCGGGCGTCGCAGCTCGGAGCGATCCCCGAGTCCCGGCCGGCTGGACGTGACCTCGCCGCGCTTCGACCCGCTTCTGGCGCTGTACTCGGAGCGCACCCCGTTGCCTTACCCGGCCGCGCCTTGCTTCAACAACCTGGCCGAGTACGAGAGCTTCCAGCGCGGCCTGCTCCGGGCCCCGGGTCGCTCGCGAACAGCCGCCGGCCGCAGCAGCAGCCGCTCCTCCGGGACGCGTGCTCGGAGCCGGGCCGGCCGAGCCGCCGCCGACCCCGAACGCCTCCAGCGGCTCCGCAACCTCATGCTGGTCAAGGAGCCCAAGCCAGAAGCGGCGGAGGGAGCGAGGGCGCGGGGCAGGAGGGCGCCGCGCAACGTCCTCACCAAGATGCCCCGTAAGCTGAGCGGCGTTTAGCGCAGCGTCTCCTTTCGGACGAAATA
>JANHFR010003683.1:42186-64051 GCA_032468015.1 Mimophis mahfalensis
CTGGGTCCTCAATTTACCTACCTCGGAAGGATGGAAGGCTGAGTCAACCTTGAGCCTGGTGAGATTCGAACATACCTAATTACAGGCAGCTGGCTTGCTAGGCTAACTGCTTACATCCTGAGCCACCAGGACTCTTTTCTACTTCTTGAAGCTTTCTTGTATCCAAATTTCAGCTTCTCTTTCTATTCCCTTATCAAAATCCCTATCGACATATTTTGATGTTGAATGATCTACACCTATAGCACGTTCGTAACTTCATTGGGGAAAAAAAACCCCTCATTTCCTTTTCTGCTTGAATTTCCCTGATCTCTGACTGGACAACATTATAATTAGGAAGAAGACCAATTATTGCCTGGAGAGATGAATTTGGGATTTCCCAAGTGTTTGGGAAAAGAGGTTGACAAAAGAAGTAAATGGGTATGATATGCCACTAGATTAAATATATCTACACTTTGTGAACTTTCAAGCTGACACCATCTCATTACTTACAATTGTGCTTGCCCACTGCCTATTGGCAAACCACAATGCATACTGGTGGATTACAAAAAGTTCAGATCCAAAACAGAGAAATCATTACCACTTTCTGATATTTGGAAATACCATTCAGGATGCTGCTGTACATTTCCAACATTTAAAGATATGTTGAAGCTAACACAAATAAATCAACCATGTAACTGTTGAGTACTGCTAATTTATACTGTAGTCGGTAGTTCCTGAATAAACTTCATTCTCATTTTTCCAACATTCCTCAATCTAGACTCCTTTTGCACCCCTATCTATGCTTTCTCTATATAAAAATGTCTATGTTTAGGTGACTACAAGCTTTAAAGGAAGTATTAAAAGATCATCAGGCCCTTATTCAATTCATCTTAATACTGCCTATTTTTACTGGAAGCAGTTTGCCAGAAGAATCAGCTACTATTGAACTGGCAAAGCCCTACATTTATTTGAAATGTAACATCGACTCTATTGAGACAAAAGACTAGAACCACTGAAACTGGTTTTGTGAAATGTTTTCAAAATGAAGATAATTTTAATGCTACACAATCCCATCCAGAGGGACCTGTTTTAGAAACATGCATGAACAGATAGGAGAGAAGGGCTGCTTACTCTGTTGCTGAATCATTGTGTTCAGTGACGGTTGCTGCGGCTTTGAAGGCTGCATACCAGGAACTAAATTGTCCAAACTGATATTTACACTGGGATCGGACCAAGTTGAAGGCAGAGTTTTGCTTACATTTTTGGGGACCATCTCTGTGCCCAAATTATATAGTGGATTAGGCTTCTGTATCATTGGATTAACACTTTGCAAAGGCTGGAAACATTGAAAAGAAATTTTTAGAACTGTGAGATTCGTTGCTTTAATGTTCTAGAATTTGACACAGGAATAACCTACAAAGTTCGCACAGTATGGGATCACAGATCACAAAGGACACTGACAATCTAATTTAGGGGAGGCCTACCAGGATAGTAAAGGGTTTGGAAAGCAAATTCTATGAGAAGCAGTTAGAAGATTTGAATGTTTAGCCTGTAGAACAGATGTCCAAGTAGAAATAGGATAATATCTGCATGGGGAAATTGACTTTTTTCACAGCAGAAGAATTTATTGCCTCAGAGAGGAGGACTGGAACCAGTGGAATAAAACTATAAGGTTTTATAGTCATCAGTCTGAAACAAATTGGTGAATCCTACATTGGTCAAATGGTTGCTCTACATGACTCTGAAGTCCTTCCCAACTCTTTAGATTCTGGAACCGAATCATTAGTTTATGCCAAGACCAGAAACTCGGAAAAATCCTCTTCTTTTCTCCCATCTACAAGTTTGACTCATCCAATTATTTTTTAAAATCTTTTTAAATTAGATGGAAATTTACCTAACTAATGGACTAAAATTTTGTAATTGAGCAATTCCCTCTTCAGACTCTTAACACAGGAAAACAACTAACACTTCTGGACCATTACAATGTTACAACTAGAAATTCTACAATATGTTCTGTTGGTCTAGAACAGGGGTGTCAAACTGGAGGCCCGTGGGTCAGATGCGTCATGTCCAGGCCCTGCCCACCCCAGCTGCACAAAAGCAAAAAAGTCACAACACATCATGTGACATGACCGAGTTTGACACCCGTGCTCTAGAACGACTTTTTTTCTATTTGAATGAATCTCAAAGAATAACGATCAAAATAAAATAGGCTGGAAAACACTAAAAACAGATGAAATAAGCTAAGTACTTGTCTAAATTATTCAGATACCATTTCAAACATGTGGAAAATGGTAATTAATGGCTTGCAGAACAATTATATATACCTGTGACCTTGACATAGGTAGATTAATGCTGACAGTGTTAGAGCCCATCATGGAGAAATTCATGCTTTGAGAAGAGGTCATTGTGGCTTGGGAGGTACCCATCAAATCAAACATGTCAGCCGAATTTGCAACAGCTGGAGACTGACCAAGACCCTGCTGACCAGAGCTGCCAAAGAGCTCAGCAGCTGGCTGACCAGAACTAGTGAAGAGTTCTCCAGCTGGAGCAGCTGGGCATGGAGCAGCTTGGTTGAAGGCACTCCAGTCACCAAATTCTCCATTCCCACTTGTACCTGGAGAGAGAAAAGAACAGAAACCTTTTGTAAGTCAAATAAATGCCCCATTATATGAAATGATACAAAAGGGAATTGACATTTGTCCACCCAGATTAACATCTGCGGTTAGAATCTCCATTTGGGCCCTATTCTCCCTCATGAATATTCTAGCCACTTGAAAATGGTAGCAAGAAAATGAGAAAGTTGCTTGCCAATGGCAGAAAGTATGGCTTGGATGGGTGACACCTGTTGACAGTTTATCAGCAGGATGCAAATTCCTGGATAGTATAATATCTAGCCCACAAGCGCATGATGGATAGAAGAGGCATCAGAGGTTCAGTATTTAAATTGTTAGTACTGAAAAATGGGGAGCCTTAGGTAAAACAGAAAACACTGACTTAGGCTGAGGCTTTGAATCAATCACTATAAACAAGAATGGTCTCACGGTCGTAAGTAATAAAAACAACAATTTGTTCAAACTCATCCGATTACATATAAATTATTTGCTGTACAAAGAGTTATTAAATCAGTATAGCTAAGTGGGATACCAATAAAATAATGGCTTTCAAATTCAGCTGCCTCTGGGTGTTTATCTCACCTCTGTTGTGCTGGTTGACAGCATTATATAGTATTTATTTAGCACTCTGCGGGTGCTTTGATAAATATGCATTTAAAGCTCTCACACATGTTCAAATCTTTCCACAGAAAATACTGACTAGCTCTCCAATTACTCCTGTTCTTTTTATAGAGCAATCTATTCCCATATTTTATAAAAGCACATATCTAACTTGAATAAACATACAAGTAATCCTAGACATATGACCACAATTGGCCAGGAATCTTGGTCAATAAGTGATGTGGTCGTTAAGTGAGTTATCATGTGACTGGGCCTGATTTTTACAGCCGTTTTTGCCGTAGTCATTAACTGCGCAGCCACTTGGTCATGTGAATCACACAATTGGTTAAGTGAATCTAGCTTCCTCGATTGACTTTGCTTGTCAGAAGCCAGCTGAAAAGTTTGCAAATCACAATCACGTGGCTGCAAGATGTTGCAGCTGTCACAAACGAGTTGGTTGCCAAATACCTGAATTGCTATTACGTAACTCCAGGGGTGATGCAATTTTTAAGGATGGGTCATAAAGCCACTTTTTCTATGGCCATTGTAACTTCAAACCCTTCTTAAACAGTCATAAGAGGAGTATTCCTTGCATAAACAAACCTTATGATGAAACTGTATCAATGAAAGCAAAACCTACCCCCTTTTTAAAATGTGAAGTAGATTTTGATGATGAATTTCATTCATTAGCCACTGATGAATATTATAACTTTTAGTCTCACATAATGAAATAAAATTTTGATTAATAAATGATTAACTAATCATTTTTGTCCTATGCTTCAACCCGGAAGGTAATGGACAGAAATGGTGCTTATTATACAGGTTTATACCTTGCAACTAACATTTTATATTTAATGTCAAACAGGACTAAAAGGGAATAATTCAGGACTTTTTCATGAATTACACGGGATGAGTTTTTTTCAAAACGTGCAATGAAAGACTGGGGAAATATAAGGTCACAGAAATGAGACCCTTTTGACTGCAGAATAATCCGACCTGTAGTGATAATAAGGAATTAGCGATCGACAAACTTGCAGATTATCTAGAATCTAATGTGCTTAATTATAAAGTTGCTGCAATAATTTATATCTCACTTCAGTAACTCTTAATATTACCTGTGCACCTGGGTATAAAACCCTTTATTTTAATTAATTTCACTTCCAACAGTGGATTAAAATTTAAGTAAGCCAGGACGGGGAGGGAAAAGAAGATCCACACCTCTCTGCACAATGATGCGCTTTAATGCTGCAAGTAGCAGGTTGAAATTCATTAGCTCGGGGCTATGATGAAACATTTGCTTTGATCGCCCTTAGAAAAAGGACTTTATTGGGAGTGTTTCAATTAGTCTAGCCTATTAAAAATGTAAGCACATTTAAAGTATTCCTGATGGGTAAGTAACTGCTGAATGTGTTGATTCTCCAGTTACTGGATGCTCATATTCCAAATACACGTACAAAGGAGAAGGGGGAAATAGAGAGGTGCCTGTTGCCATTCTTTGGGGAACTTTACCAAAGATGATGAATCAACCAAGATTTCTAGAGAGGCTTTGTTGTTCGAGGAAGATAAATCATAATTGCCAGTTTGCATAACGGTGATCAGTACAGATTAATCACAGTAATAGTGATAAAGGAATATTATTAAGTTATACTACGATATTTGCGTAACAGAATTCGGCTATCCAAAACAACCGTTTTAATAATCTGTGAAGATTTAGGTAGAACAGTGCACGGTAAAGTATTTAAAGGCACAGTTCTTAGATCAACCCAGATCTTCTTTTCTCATAACATGTACTTTTGGTGATGACTGGGTGGGGAAAAAAGGATATGCTTTAATTTAATCCATCTCAGGGCCTTTCTTGGGAAACCTGTATACATTCAGGATCCCAATGCACCAAGAAATCTATTCATCACATTTTGGGGGATGGGGTGGGTGGGCCCAAGTTATGGGAGGGACAATCAAAAGTTGTGCAGACCTGCTTCATTTCAAGTGGATTAAAGCAATAAAGCTCTTTGGGATCATGGTTAACTCTCTCTTTCCTTCCAGGACATGCAACTATTTTTAGGATATTTTTTAATGCCTCAAGATACAGAACTATGATTTATAGGTCTTAAGGGAGTTTTTGTGTCAATTATAGCATTATTACAGCTATCATAGCAAATAGAATGGAATGTCCAAATGATGTCTACACATGAAAGTATTAATTAGTTAGTCTTTGGTGCTGCCTGATTCC
Source organism: Mimophis mahfalensis (assembly GCA_032468015.1). Classification (NCBI taxonomy): domain Eukaryota; kingdom Metazoa; phylum Chordata; class Lepidosauria; order Squamata; genus Mimophis; species Mimophis mahfalensis. The sequence continues at coordinate 47,611 of JANHFR010003683.1, forward strand.
AAATCAACTCTGGCCAGCTCACATAATAAAAACAAAATATTAAATATACACTAGAAATCATAACATCATACATGAAATAAGATAGTAAATATGGTGCACAACAGCAAACATTGTATCACACAGCCATTTGCTATTATTACTGAGACAATTCTGGGTTCTTGACTGTCTAAATCTAGTCTTCTAATAAGTAGGAATAAAATGGGATTACATAGTGGTATCAAAGTATATTGACTGCCATTCCCAGGTGGCTTTCTCAACATGCCATTCAACTTTTTTATCTATTGTCAACAAGTATGAAGTTTTTCTACACAACCTTGCTTTAAAATCTATTAAGGCATAATAATAATGAGTACAAAATGTATTTATAAAGAAACAAAGGAGTTTTAGAATTAAAAGTACTGGAGCTAGAACTATTGCAAACATCAGAGAAATACTGAGATCAGTTAATATGTGTAAGTTTTTTGAAAGCTTTCTAAAGCTGAGATTTCTGAGATTTTTTCCCCCCATTGCTTTCAAGTTCTAAAGAACAAAGGCATTGCAGAGATGAACCTGTTCCTACTAAGTCCTGGGATGCAGCAGTGAAGAGCTCTCTGGCTATTTCAGGTAATGCACATGACCCAAAAACAATGATGGTACCAGATACCAACACTTCTAATATCATATCAAGACAAATAGGATCAATTATATTTTTATGCTAGGAGAAGCTTTATAATTCTTGGTCTTCTTAAGAGAGAGAAAGGGAGGCTTGCAACCTGAGAGAGAAACTGCACAAACCTCCACAAGCAAGGGGGAAAAATACTTGAGGAATGAAATTGTTGATTAAGCATAATGGAGGCATAATAAATACCTTTGATATTCCCTAATTCTGAATGACTTGATCAACATAAAGATACTCAAAAGAGATTGGGAGGAAATAAATTTAAACCTTGCCAAAATTAAAATCTTAAATCTTGGTTTTCAAAATAACCTATAGTCTTCTGTTATAAGAAGCAGAACTAATACACTGGGGCAAATACTCCATTACAGAAAGGACAAAAATCAATTTTTCTCTGAACTGCCAACAGGTGGGCCTAAAGCAGTGGTGGGGAAATGTATGGCTCCCAAACCCCCTATTGTGGGCCTTGATGCTCTCTAAAAGATGCAGTTTTAACACTGGGTGGCAAACTGCCAAAAAGCAGAGATGAGATTTCATGCAGATTTTCAGTAAAAACCCAAAGAAAACAGTTTTTATAAGCCTCTGGAAAGGTTTAACACATTTATGATGTACATCAAAATCAAACACAAAACCTCCTCCCATCAGTGTGAATTATCATCCTGCCTACTACAGCCTTTAGTTATTGTATTAAACAAATTGGATTCTTCCCTCATCCTTAGATCTACAGGTTGTTGTTTTTTTAACCCCTCTGTTCTAACAAAAGCACCGGTTTTTGGTTCTAGCATAATAGTGCTCAACAGTTTTGGAGTCTACTCTGTGATAGAGTCTACCTTGTGGTGGGGGACCACTTGCGGAGGCAGCTGCAGGAGAGCTGAAGTCAGCGAAGCCTCCGAAGAGGTCAGTGGAGCCACCTAAAACCAAAGGAACGAGAAGGTAGGTTACCATGAAGAAGGCCAGAAACGCTTCCTTTGGTATAGTTTACACATACTTTTTATAAGAAAAAAACAAAGAGAATGTAATCCAGCATGCATCTCACGATGGATACAGAAAATGAAAGGGCCAGACTAATGCTGAAAATATAGAAGAGAGAGAGAGCAGGGACAATAAACTACTCTTAAACAATGCCCATCCCAGTGCATTAAGTATATAATGTGGCCCATAAATGGCATTCTGCCCTTTTATGTACAATATTAATCCAAATCATACTGAATGTTTTTCTTATATAGCTCACCTATCTTATTATTTATACATTTATATAGCCATGAAAAGAGATTCTAAGGCCGCAGGATATAATGCTTGTCATAAAAAAATTACAGTACTATAGACAAAGGCTTGTTATTATAGTAGCAAGGAATTAAAACAATTCTAATCAAACAAGACACAGAATAATGGTTGGTTTTTAAAAAATAAAATAAAATAAAATCCCCCTCTTTTTGCTTATTATGCTTCTGGTAATACAACATTTAAACTGACTTTGCACAAATTAATCTTGAACAAGTGAAAGTATAAAAGGTGAATACATGATTCCATGTTTTAAGTCATATAACTTAAATTGGGCTTTATGTTTTATATGTTGATATACTCTCTTTTCAGAACTGAAACCATTTAATTCAAAAAGTACTTCAGCACTTTATTCTTCCCAACAATATTTTATCAATCAAAATAGAAAAATGTATTAAAATTCAGTTGAGCAGAGTCATAATACATCAGCCGTTTCACAGAGAATCGCAATTTAGGAGAACAAACCATATAGCTTAGCACTACTATACATTTGGCGTTACCGGTTAGACAAGATTGATGGAGAAAAATTGGGGCTGTGATACTTTAGGAAGATATCCATAATTGGAACAAAAAAAAAAATCAGCCCCCTCTAAAACTGCTATTAGGCTCAGGAGAAAAGCTGCTCTTTAATTTTTTAAACCTGTATATGTTAATGAGCTTTTGCAGAGTGTTTATTTGAGCCGAGGTTCATTGCTGCACAATCAACCTCTCATTAATACAGGAATTTGAGCTTCCTAGGCAATGTATTAATTGGTTCTTTCTTCCCCTGAAAGTACTAAAAAGTTGGCCTTACTCTTCATTTGTCCTTAAAAAAATGTCATCTCTGAGTGGTCACATCCTGATAGGAAGTAGCAGTGGCTCAATTATTCTACTTTTAGTGCCTGTGTACATTATATGGGTTACATCACAGCTGTTTAGCCTGCAGTGCTTAGAAACTAGCCAGGTGGGACTGTAACATCTGTGTTGCACTCAAACAACACCAGGGACAGTTTCCAACATCTGGTACCATTTCGGAATTGTCTTATCCCTGCAAGACATTCTGTTCCATCTGCTGCTCTCAACTCAGTTAATTAAACTAGAACCATCTCCTTTTTTAATAAATGGCTAGCAGCAATAAAATGAATAATTCCCTTTCTACAACATGTGTACTTGTTATTTCTTTTTAATGCCATTTGTAGTCAAGGTTAGGTTGACTGGTTTGACTCTCAAACAGAAGCCTTTATTTTTGGAATGTACATTGATTTGTTATTAAGTAAGAAATACTGACAATAGATTCCACATCTGTCTCAAATTCTTATATATATTCTGTGATGCTTGTAGAAAAGCCATGCTGGTTATTTTCTGGTATGGATTTAAAATAATGTTTCGAATAGGCGAGTTCATGCTAGCAATTTATGAAAAGCCGGACATCACCTCAATGATTCAAATAGTTAGAGGCTGCACAAGAGACACACACACATGCACACACAAACAAACAAACATACATACAAACAAAGGGATTAAGTTGAATAGGAGTTATCACTCTACAATTTTACATCTTACATGTTCTGTATTGTACATTATATGAGTTTCAGGAAAGTCTGATAATTAGAAACTTCCAAAAAATATAGTCTTAAACCCATATTTAAGACAACACAGGGCAAAAGAACCCTAAATAATCATTATCCTAGAATGATAAAATACCAGCTAAATTCCAACCTGAAATTGCTGAAGAAACTGCTAAATCACTATGAAAACCTCTTGCAGGGGGAAAATGAATACATTCTTTGCAGCATACATTTTCCTGACCTTTTCTTTTTATGGAAGTAAAACTTACTTTAGACCTATTTTGTGGTATGGACCATTTGGACCAATGCCACACACAATACATTTCACGTTAGCGAAGGACAGTGCTTATCTGCTTATGAAGGACAGCAGCTACATAAAAAGACTCCAGAGTGAACATGGTCATAATAAACTAACTCTATATGCCCACTTAGGCCAGCAATGACATTATTTGGGGGTAGCAAGCTAGTAATACATTTCATCCCTATGACATCTTCTAAATGTTGATATGGTGTGTAAAGAGAGATAAGTCTAACTTCCATCAGAGCACAGAAAGCAGAATGGATTACTTTAGAACGTTCAGCATTCAGAAGAAAGATTACATACTCTGTTTTCATAAGGTGTTTTTAGCTAATAATGCTAAAATGCTGGAAGTACTCTTCATCTGGTGTACCAGGGGAAAAAGCATTCAGTTATTAAACTAAATAGGATACGGTTTGAGTCTTTGGATCCCACCCTCAAACTATTTCCTATAGTTTGGTATTCTCTGAGCTTGACTGTTTTCTTGTAGATATTTCATTACCAAATTAGGTGACATCATCAGTGGCAGACCAGCCAAGCTCAGAGACCACAAAGCACCTCGCAATTCAACCCTGAGCTACAAATGTTCTCCTCCGTTTGAGATCCAGAGAGCTTTGTACCCAACTGGGAAGTGCTTTTAGATGAAGCAATTTCTGGAAAGGGCCCAAATTATTCCTATAGGAAAAACCCCTGTGTCACTGATGGCGACCCTTTTTGGCACCGAGTGCCAAAAAGGGAGGGGCAGGAGTGGGCGTGGCCACCCACATGCCACTTCCTGTTTGGGTTTGGGAGAGCCGCGCCCATGCACAGGGGGAGGGGCGTAGCGTGCGCTATGCCTCTCCCCCGCACATGCGCACACTCTCCCAACCCCCAAAACGCAAAAAAAAACAAAAAAAAAACGGTGAACTGTTAAAAAAAAATTTCCCGGCGTTTTGGGGCTTGGGAGAAGTGCGCAGGCCCTGGGGGGGCGGGGACAGGGGATAGGTCACGTGCCGGGCGACATGGCTCCGCGTGCCACTTTGGGCACGCGTGCCATAGGTTCGCCATCACTGCCCTATGTGAATGACTTGTCTGACTTCAGGTGGTTTAAATCAGGTCATCTAATTCAGGAATGTGGAAAGAAAAACAACAATGGAAATTGGTTATTTCTACATCATTAGAAATAAGTAGCATTTCATTTCAATGCATACACATTCCAAAACTATGAAGAGGTTTACCTTTACTAAACACATATTTTGTATTTTTAACATATGCATTTTGCATATTCTTACCAATATTTTATGTAAAGCAGCACACTCTCTGACTACCACTGACCTATACATGGGAAAGATATTTTGGACTACAACTCCTATTAATTAAATCCTCTGTGACTAATTGCTTTTTAGAGGAATATATTGGTTAGCGAGCTGATAAGTCACAAGCATTATAAGCTCAACGTATTCGAACCAAGGTGCCTTTTAGATGAATCCTCAAATATAGGAGTCCCATTCTGCTTCAGGTCCAGCTGCATAGGATTCACTCAAAGGGAAGTGGCTCCCATCTGACTAAAGGATGTGCCTAAAGTGTCCCAATAGCACATGAAAGTATGTTGCTTCTTCCCTTTACATCTCCTGCACACATCTGCAGAGATGGCTCTGTGCCTAACCAATTGGCAGAACTCCAGTGAGCCCCAGGAACTAAGGGAAGCCCTCTAATTTCTAAGTAGGAGAGAGCTATAGGTTAGATAACAAATTATTGTTCTTAACAGCATATATATTTAATTCATACTGCTGCTGTGAGTATTAGGTAATGTGCTGTAACACATTATTTTTATGAACTGTATATATTGCCCAACAAACTATTTATCTACATGATGATATATTTAAAAAGTCAATAGATCTTAAAAATGGTGCTGTTTTACAAGACTAGGTCATTACTGTAAGACAGACTTCAGAGCAATGTTTACCTAGATAGAACCATTGACCTATTTTTAGAAAGAATTAAGATACTAAATTATAAAAAAATAAGAAATGACCAAGATACCTATATTTGGCAATAATCAAGGTCAAGAAAATAAAATATCTTTGAAACTACCTTTGTATTAATAAGCAAATACTTATGCTTTAAGAAAGGGGAATGATTAAAGCATAGTAAGACTGACATGTGTGTCTTTATTCACAAGAGCTTCTCCATATATCAGAGTGTATTTTAAAATATACATACAAGTATTCATGTATACATGGACAAACACATGAATTATATTTTGAAACTAGAATAATCCTATCTCAGAAAAGTTTTCAAATGGCTGGACTAGCTATTTATTACATTTCAGAAAACTATGCTTGGGGATAAAGAATGAACTCATGTACAAAAATATTTACATTATTAAAAGCTCCCTAAATACCCACATTGACATTCAGCTTCTGTTAAAATGTTCTCCCTAAAAAAAGTCCTAAACCAGATGACAGGGAATCTTCTGGTACTCACTGCCAAACCTTTGAGGGGAAAAGGCATGGAGAATAATGTTGAATAGGTTGGGCTAATCAGACACATGGGCAAAGTTATTTCCTCATGCAGCAAGAGGGATAGGATCATTCTCCCTTCCCTCCCTAACTCACGTTGATGGACCACAGGTTTCTCAGTTTCTACAACTGGGACACTTCTATTGTGAGAATGGAAAGAATGGGATCTAGAAAACTAAGGAAACATTTTCAAGTTTGAAGCATTCCAACATGCTTGAAAAAGCCTGCTTTATACTTGAGACTGAACATCTTGCAAATTGTTAACAACCCTGTCTGAAAGAAAATCTATATATATAAAACAGAAATGTGGTGAGGCGTATGTGTGTATGTGCTATATGCACTCCTACACGGAGAAATCAATCTCACCCAAACTTGGCACATACATACCTTGGCGTTGCAAGATCAGCACTGTCTCTGTGTGTGTGTGTGTGTGTGTGTGTGTGTCACAAAAGCCTTTGAGTGGTCTTTCCCCCCCCAAAAGGGGGGGGCGAAGTGGACATTTCACTGGCAAGTTCTACTGAGCATGTGCAGATGGTTACCAGGCAAGGCAAGCAAATCAGAGGCTCTCCAGCCAATAAAGGCAAGGCATGCAAATCAGGCAAAGAATGCTGGGAATTGTAGGCTGCAATTGCCATAAATACCAGAGCGAAGCCTGGTTATTAGCTAGTGTTTTTATAAAACTACTTGGTAGAAATATGGAACTTGCTTGCCATTGCTTCCTGGATAGCTTTCAAAAATAGTTAAAATTGGCTGGGGTTTTTATGGAGATCACATATACCGGTAATTCTTAGCGGTGATTATAGGCTTATTTAGAAAAAACAAATTAAAAATTAATGCTTACAAAATAGCATACAACAGATTTAAAAATATAACTTATCCACTTCCACATCTCCTCTTCCTTGTTCTCAATGTGTGTAGCATGCTAAAGGCTGAAAATTGATTGGATTGCATATTCCAGTCGCTATAATTCCTGACAGACTAATTATGAATCCTTCTCAGTATTAATATTGGCGTTAATATATATAATGAAGCAATTTCTATGCAGTATTTCAATAGTCCTGTATTTCAAACAGAAATTTAAGCTCAAATGGAAAACAGAAAATGCACTTTACCTGTTGAAACAGATTGGTCTGTACCATCGAACAAAAGATCAACCAGATCATTGGATGACTTGTTACCAGAAACCTAGGACAAGCACAATTAAACTATTTTAAAATATATAATATAAATAAAACTGAAGAAAAGAGCAGCATTATAAAGCTCCTCTTTTACTGAATACAGGCCGGGGAATGTACATCCCAAGAAACCTTATTAGAGATAAATTCATTTTAAAAAATTAGAAAATGGAAGACTAGAAATTAACATAGCAAATGAATTTTATTAGGATTTTAGTACAACAATTTCTTCCCATTAGTGTTTGCAAAGATGTAAAAAGGAAGAAATAGTTTTAAAAAGTTTCAAAACAAAGGTAACAGAAATGCCTATATGAAGTCAGCTCCTTAAAATTGGTTTTGGGACCTTAAGAATACCAGGAAAACCACTCCAGTTCCATAAAATGCTTGTAGCTCTTCGCAAAGATCTATTCCCATTATTTATTTGTACTAAGCCCTCTGTAATCACTAATTTGAAAACTGATTTGTGGTTTAAATTCAGCATTCAAATCTTGGAAGAAAGATTTTTAATTCTACTGTATTTTCTTTCCAGCCCATGTGGTTAACATTGTATCCCATCTAAGGTAAGCAAATGTATAAATGGTGTTAATTATTTTAGAAGCCTGACCAACTCCAGGAGCCAAATTAAAAACAGAAAAAGAAAAAAGAAAAAGAAAAAACAAACAAAAACAAAACAATGACTGTCTAGAAAAACATTTCTACTTACAGAAAATTCAGTAAAGGATTTGACATCCCCCTTACTCCAAAGCTGATGTGTTGGTTTAAACTGGCTCTTACAACTGGTATTTTAAATTATCTATATTTGATAAAACTACTAAGCTAGAAAACGAACTACTTGAATACTGTATATCATATCCAAAATGCTCAATTCCATCAATAATTAAAGATACTGTGGTGACTTATCTAACCACTGGGTCCTGAATTTACTAAAATAAATCACTGATTAAACTACAAAGTAATAATTTCATAAAGTCATTATATTTTAATATGTGTGATCCAATAATGTATATTTTTCTGTATAGTCACAAATAACGATGGATGGAAAGTTGTTTTGCTTTTAGCATCTTATCTTTTTTAAATAGTCTATGAATGTTGGCAAACTTCATACCGGATGAGCTTCTAGAAAAACTGCTCATTGCAGCATTATTAAGTAGACAAATGGCTCACCTTATTTTTTTTTAAAGAAGTTTTCTCCAATACATTAGTTTAGCAGTACATTGTTAGATAAATTATAATCGGAAATTTTTAAAAAAACTTCGCTGAATAACAAGTGAAGAAAGTGTAACACAGTCCACATCTTTTGTAAGAAAAGGTACATCAAAAGTGGTTCTTGCTTCTGGGGGAAAAAAAGGCTTGTGCTGTCACTGATTTCTGAGTTTAAAGGAAAAATGGAGGTGTTCCTAGCTATGTAGCAGGTTCTAACACTGAGCACCAGATGTGGGAGTGACCAAAATTTCAGTGATATATGTACTCAATGTTTCATTTAGCTGGGCAATAGATACTAAATACGGGTAGTCCTTGATTTATAATCACAACTGAGCCCAAAATTTCCACTGCTAGACAAGACCATTGTTAAGTGAGTTTTGCCCCATTTTATGATCTATCTTGTCATAGCTGGCAAGTGGATCACTGTTTTTCATAATACGGTTAATGAATCTGGCTTCCCCATTGACTTTATTTGTCAGAAGATCACAAAAGGGGATCACATGATCCTAGGACACTGTAACTGTCATAAATGTAAGCTAGTTGCCAAGTGTCCAAATTTTGATCATTTGACCATGGGGATGCTGAACAGTCCTTGAGTGAAAAATGATAATAAGTCACTTTTTTCAGTGCTGTTATAATTTAAAACAGTCACTAAACAAACTGTTGCAAGTTGAGGACTATTTGTACTAGTCCTTCAAGAAACTGACCCTGACCTCCTCTAGAGGCTCTTTCATATGAGATGTATTGTAAAACTATGGGCCAGTGGTTCCCAATCCTGGCAATTTTCAGGTGTATGGATTTCAATTCCCATTGTTCTCAGCAATGGCCATACTAGCTGTGGAGCAGAAAATGACATCATCTGAAGTACTACGGAGGTGATTTAATTTCCACAGACACTTTCTTAACCAAGTTTTTTTCCCACCCTAGGATGTGACTACAGACTGTATGCTTTTAATTTATTCGTACCCTTGAATGTTTCCATAAGGGAAAAAAAGCAAGAGAAAAAATACAGTACAGATCAAATAGGATTTCAGTACTAAAATATCTAGGGCAATTTGCAGGCTTTTACTTGAAACAGAGTCCAAGCTTCTTTCCTTTCTGAGGTGAAATTCTAACCAATAAAATGTCTTTATTTTTATGAGATCATTTTTAAAATTAAGTAAATTGGCAGAAAACAATTTTACAACAAGGTAAATAGATATGTTTGACAGCAGACAATTCAGATGAAAATGATTTGTTTAGGAGTGCCTCCAAATGTTTGTCTGTTAAATTATAGTTGCTTTCAGGTGGCTGAAAGAGATATAAACAAACCATCTTTTAATTTAGGACATAATTAAACGTTGTGCCACCTGATTACACTTTATTTAGCTTAGCTTGAGAAAACTATCTTAGTAGCTGATTTTACAATTGCATTAATTTCGATTGAGGTTAAGTAAGCTTAAGTAGGTAAAGTTGGAAGAAAATACTTGTATCTTTCCTTAGTATTTTCTAGATTCTTTTATGACACAGATTCCCCTTTATTATAGCACATACCTGCCAGGGCTGGTGCCAGAGAAGTACTGATACACATTTTCTATGCAAAACAAACTCTTTCCATATACTCACTAGCATAGATAATATTTCTAGTATTTGAACTTCCCTAAGGCTGATGAGAAGGTTTTCCCTTTGTTCTCTGATCCCTTCAGTATCCCTTCAAGATGCCTGCTTGATTGATTCCATAACAGCAACTTCTGAAGCTAAGCCCTTAACAGTTAAGCTCATGTATTGCAGATACTAAAAAAAGAATACCAATAGATTTGTCACATTCTTTTCAGTAAATAAAAAATTTACTGAAGCCAAAAGTTAAATTTGACTTGCAATACTATAGACCAGTGATTCTCAACCTGTGGATCAGGACCCCTTTGGGGGTTGAACGACCCTTTCACAGGGGTCACCTAAGACCATCGGAAAACAAGTATTTCAATACAAATACAGGTGTATGTAAAAATAATTTTATGGTTGGGGGTTACCACAACAGAAGGAACTGTATTAAAGGGTCGCGGCATTAGGAAGGTTGAGAACCACTGCTATAGAAGATGAAGGCAAAACTGGTAGAGTCCAAAAACTGAGCCCTGTTCTCTTGTGTTTGCAATGTCTTATCTTTGAATCAAAGACAGTTTGATGCACCCAGAATATCATTCTGCAGTGAAGTACAACACAATACTGAACAGTTTTAAATATAATGTTAACTTCACTTAATATCAAATCATTGGATTTGACAGCTAAGATCAAAAGTGCTTAATCAGGGTGGACACTGAAGCAGCAATAAGGGATGCAGCAGCCAACAGAGATGTGGTTTGGTTTACTCTCCTCCGAGTAGACCATTGGAAGGAAGCCTACCAAAGAGGACCACTGAAGTAGTCTTTTACAGAGAGTGGCTGCTAACTGGGATAGCTTCTTGGGAAAGCTTGTACAGGCTGTCTAGGCCCAGGTAGCCTTGGTGAGAGTTTAGCTAGCTCAAAAACCATAATTTTGTAGTGTGTGGCGAGGCCTGTAAGTTCTCCATAATTAAGCGGCAGAAGATGCTTAGACCTTTAAAAGAGAAACTGAGGATAGCAACCTCAGTCATATTTATGAATCATAAGCACTACTTCTGGTACGTTGTGGTTCTTATACCCATGACTTCCAATAATCATCGATCATTCCACACAAAAATAGTCTTGCTGTTTTCAATAAATGACTCTTCCAACACACCCAAAACGTTTTCAGACGTATTACTTTTAACAAAAACAGTTTGGATTAACAGGAATGAGAATTCTAACTCACAGTGGTGTCTTTGGTTACTTCCTTACCTTAGCTGCTGACTGTGGAGTATAGGCTCCAGCATTTTGTTCTGGACTTTCTTTGTCTCCTGTGTAATGGGCAGCTGCTCCCAAGTCAATGGTCTTAGAAGGATTTGCTGTGCGTTTGTGCCTGGTGGTTGTGGTGGTCTCTGTGGCTTGTGTAATGTGGATGTGTTTTGTGGTCACTGTTTCCTCCTCATCTTTGAATTCACCTTTTGGTGATTTACCTCTTCTGGATTTCTTTTCTTCATCACTATCACTGTGAAAATTAAAACCAAAACATACCTATTAGATAGTATATGAAGACATAAGTAAAGAGTCTGCAATGCCAACTTGAAAAAGCTATTCCAATTTTAATTCTGAAATTCTTTCAACCAGCTGGAAGTGTCCCAACTCTGAAACACCTCTTTGAAATATCCTTCACACTTCTAGAAATTATTCAGTGCTACAATCATCTTATGAGCCTCTTCTGAACCTGAATTTTAATCAAGAAATCCAAATTGTATCACTTTTAAAAACCAAAATCTCTTCCAAGTCATTTGTTAATTTATTATTTTATTGTGGGAATTGCTGCTTAAAGACTCCATTGAATTTTTAAAACTAATTATAAAATTTTGGTTACAAATTTTAATATTTTTCAAATCTGACACTGTGGGAGATGACCAGGTTGAGCTAAGGTCAAGTACATCACCAGTCTGGAGTCTCTGCCTTGTGAGAGACCTAAGCCCAGCCTTGTTTGAAGTCCATTGACTCTTATCTGATAACAATTCATCTTGACCATTAGTAATTCAGATTCTTGTATATGGGTAGTATGAAATAAAGTTGTAATACTTTTGATCTCTATCCTGGTTCCTGATTTCTGACAGAGATTTAAGCAACATCCTAATCAAATTTCAGTACATGGTACAATACCGAAGCACCAAGCGCATAGTCCATTTTATGATTAAGATTTTATAAAACCAGAAAGGTTTCTGTTTAGATAATTTCTATTTTAGATATTAAATCTGATTACTCGCACATTTGGTTGGGATGCCCAGTCAAATAAAATGAGCTGAATCATTGCCCGACTTTTCACTATCAATTCTACTGATTGAGAAAATTCTCTTTTTCCCTCTAGGGCAATGACATTAGAAATATTGGATCTTCACCAACATTTTATTATTACTGTTCATATTCTCCTTAGAAGATAACCCATTTTTTTCTAGTGACTATGCTGTAATTTAAACTCAAAATGCAATTTGTATTGTATTATTTATTTATTAAATGTATATGTTGCTTATCTCCATGATAAGGCAACTCTATTATACATTCTATTATATAGATTAAATTGGCTGCAATTACAATTCCTGGTTTATGAAGAACACAAGGCTGACTGATCCACTCAAATTTTGTGCTTTTCCTGGAAAGAAAAGATAAGGCAAAACTGCAGCTCATGTTAGAGCTGAAGCTGCCTCATTGAATAATAAGAATATGCTGTGAAGTAGCTTGAAAAATAACTGTGTTCTCAAACAAGAATTAGCTGCACAAGGTTTGTGTTGAATAATGCAACAGAGCACTAAACCATTTTCTTTTAAAGAAGGTTGTCTTATTGTCAGCATGGAGGCACACAAACTACTGTACAGTATCCCTGTGGGAAAGCCTTTGTTTTCTACTAAACAGTGATTCAGGCTTTGCTATTATTATTATTATTATTATTATTATGATGATGATGATGATGATGATGATGATGATGATGATGATGATGATGATGATGATGAATGCAACAATATAATTATAATCTTTGTTTATGTAGTACCTTGAACACTAAAATATTTGAAACCTATTGTCTTCCAGCAACTCCATGAAAACAGTTTGTGCAATGTTTCCAGCAGTGAAAGTGATACAGAAGAGAGTTGAATCTAAAAGTGTCCTACAAATTTGTAACAAATGCAATGGATATAAGCCAAATGTTTACTCGTTCATGGTGGGGTTAAATTCAATCATTGGTGCTAAAGCCTAAGTAGCAAAAGAGATCATTTGACCAAACAACAGTAATATTACTTTTGGGAGAAGACATGGGAAAAGGTAGAGGAGGATCCCCTTCCTAGGATCTCAAATGTTAGTGGTGGTCACCTGTCCAAGAAAGAAATGCTACCATGTGCTGCGGAACATGGAACTGATTCTGCATCCTGTATTCTGGTTTTACGATCACTATATTTCATTATCCTTCTGCATGTTGAAATGTAATACTTCCAAACAATGGGTAAATAGTCATTCTAGGACTTTGGAATTGCTTAAAAGAATGGCCACAGGAATGCTGCTGATTGAATCATCCTAGAAATATGCTTATACTTCTTCATAGTTGAATTTGTGAATTCTGGGTTGCGACCAGGACTGAAAAATATGTTTATTTTCTGCCTTACTTGTAGACAATGAAATGGTTTGGATGTGCTGCCAAATCTGATCTAAGAGTCAATTTTATCTCAAGATCTGGGCAACAACTATTGGATCAAATGAGCGTGGCAGTTGCTTTAAGGACTTGAGAACTTCTTAATTCTGTGTTGCCTAGGAAAAACTGAAATATATGTGGAATGGAAATACAGAACAAGCTGATACTTCTGACTATATTTTTCTAAGAGTTTTTACATACTGTTCCTTTGACTTTTCAGTACATTTACCTCTGCTCCATCAAATGAGTAGCAACCTGTTGTTCCCAAGGCAGGTTGTGTGCCTGTCCAACTATAACACATGGATGTTGCCTCTAATTAAGATAGAACACTGTTTCCATCAATAGTTCCACCAGACTCCACTTGGCTGTGCCTAGAATTTGCTAGAATCTGGAACTGAAATGTCCTCGGGACGCGCCTACGTTGAAACATAACTTGTTTTTAGATTGTCTGTACAAAGAAATCTTGGGCAATATTAACATTTCGGTAAATGATGGCTGTTTGCTATTTCATTTAGGTTTTAAATGAGTGTTTGTACTGACTCTAATGGGGACTTCCGGGTGCCTAAATGTGCCAAGAAAATTTGAGATGCAAGTGGCACTGAAGTTCCATTTTGTCTGCCAGTCCTGAAGGCTGCCCGTTTCATATCTTCCACTGAAACAGAAAGAGGAAACAGGGCAGTCTTCGTTTGGTGATCCAAGCAATGTTACAACACAATTTGTCCAGGGATTCAGTTTCATGAAGTATTTCCCAGTCGGATCCTAAATGACACAAACGATCAAGTGACAGAAGCCATCAGCCTTCTCCGAGGGTTGGTGAAAAGCTATATTGTGTGAAATTTGCTGTTTCTGTTGCCAGTTTCTAGCCTGCAGTTACTGCTTCTCTTCCAAGTTTGCAGTCATCTGCAATGGGTGACAAAGATTACAAGGCAGATCAAAAAAAGAGGGAAAACAATATTTTTAAGGCTGCTGTAGCTAAGGAAGACTCAAGGCTATTTCACTCATGGACTGGGAATGAGATGAAAGCAATTTCACCACGGGGGAAACATGTTGTCAAAGCATATGGTTAAATGGAAAATGAGGAAAGGTCATTTGGTAATGACCTGTCAACACTTTTCCTTGCCTATCTCCCATTCTGTTACTTGGTAACAAAGAGCAGTGGAAAAGATTATCCAATCCACAACTCTAAATACTAGTCTGTTAAACTTGGGACTCACCCTTTTGTGCTACTAATGGCAGAGAAAAGAGGTCTCAAACACTCTTTTAAAGGGCATTTTTACTGGTTTGCTTTTATTTCATTTCCAGCTCAAGGCATGCATTTAGCTGTTTCATTATAGAAGCAGTACATTCCCTCTTCTGCCAACACAAATATTACCATTTAAATAATATACAACAAACGTTCTCAGTGGTTCTTCATAACCATCAGGATTTGCAATTGGTCCATTGCCTTTTAGCTTTTTTTAGGCCATGACGGGTATGCCCCTTCTCTTCTGGTTCCTGACTATTGTTTTCCATGACTATTCTGCTGGGAAAGTTTGGTCCAAGGAGCTGATTTGTAATGTCGAGGACTGAACAGTAAATAAACAATTTCTCCTTATTTTTTCTCCCAGCCTGAGGATGGAATAGCATGAGAAGCTTGGGCAGGAACCAACTCTTTCCCCTTGGATATGAAATTAAGAAATCACATGGCATTTTTTATTCAGTGTGATAGTTAGGAAGTCATCTTATTCTGCTTGTCAAACAGTTCATTTCCATTTAGTCAGTGTCCTCTTTTTTTCCAATTATGATCAGGCTATCCTAAGGTTTGAAAACAGACCATAGATCCTTGTTTGGTCATAGTTGTGATCAAGAAGGTCTTTGTAACAGGTGCACGTAGCGCTTGGGTTGTGCCTTTTCCTAGACTGGGACGCCCTTCGGGCAATGACTCATTCCCTGGTCACCTCACAAGTGTATTACCTCACAAATGCATTCTATGAAGATCTGCCTTTGAAAACCATCCAGAAGCTACGACTGGTTCAGAAAGCAGAGCTGCAGACCAAGCAATGTATTATATTCCTATGACTCCACTGCTTTGTGAGTTGCACTGATTACAAGTTAGTTTCTGGGTATAGTTCAAAAAGCCAGTTTAAAGAACTGCTTCTGAAGGGCTGCTTATCTCCAATTTTTTTTTTCTGCCTGCCTGCTAAATGAAGCCAAGCAGGTGTGTTCTAGATCAAAAAGTATGAACTTGCAGGAGTGAGGAAGTGTGCTATCTGTGTTGAAGTGCCTGCCCTCTGGAATAATATCCCACCCAGAGATTCATGTAGCCCTCTGCTATTATGATGCTTAGGAAGCAGTTGAAAACTTGGTGGTTCTCTCAGGCTTTGGGTTAGGGTGGTTTTGATGCCCCGTTAGTTATGTTTAGTTGTGTTGACCTATGGCATGGGTGGGGAACCTTGGCTCTTTTATGACCTGTGGACTTCAACCCCCAGAAGTCCTGAACCAGCATGGAAGAAGAAGAGTTCTGGGAGTTGAAGTCCACAAGTCATTAAAGG
>JANHFR010003683.1:67242-81076 GCA_032468015.1 Mimophis mahfalensis
ATGTAATGTAAACAGTCAAAGAATGAAAGAAAAGAAAAAAGTGATTAACCCTAAAATTCTACTTCTTCTAGCAGTTTTACTCACAATGGAACTTAGATCTGAGTTAAAAATAACAACAGAAAAAACTTAAGCATTTTTACACAGCTGAATTAACATATAATACACTATATTGCTCATAATAATGTTCTATTGCCAGAAAATATAGTTAAAAGATGTTATTGCTGACAAATATGTTAAGCTAAACACTATAAAAGCAAGTAGAAAGGCATCTTTCTGCCAAGCAAAATGAGGCTCATATAAAGCATGTATGACAAATAAAGTCCAAATATGATAAATGTTCATTAGTACACTTTTAACCAGGCTGTCATGGGGATCTCATACCAAACCCTGCAAGACGGCAATATTTCTAGCCTCAGTTAACAATTTTAAACTCTCTTCAAAGTCTTTAATGACGATGCAGCACATTATCCCCTTATGTGCTAGTTAGGAGTTTTTAATTTCCCCATTCTCCCACCCTCACCCCACCCCTTTCCCCCAATAGCTACATAAACAAAATTTGCTTTGCAAGAGAGCCAACTGGCTGTGAACTGTAATAGAAAGTGCCAGTTTTCCTCAGTTGTTTTTAAATACAGTTTTAAGTGGTTAGGTTTAAATTCCATACAGTTTAGGTAGCCAAGAGGAAAGCTTTAAAGCTGAATATAATCCCTTGCAGATTTATTTAAAATTCTCAAAATTGTGATTTTGTTTGCCAAATTCTTTTCATTTGAAAAAAAAAATACTGTCCAAATACAAATTATTTCTCATATTAAAATCCTGTCATTTGTATCATAATAATGCAGAGCAGCTTCTCATTTAATTTCTTTTAGGGACAATCTATCAAACAGTGGCCCAAAGAATTTCAGTTATAATTGCTGAAGTGTACCTACTGATGTTCTGTACTGATACTAGATTATGTGTAACATGTTTTATATTCATGAACAAGCACTTAGCCCTGTTATACCACAGCACATGTGCTAAGAGTAATAAAATACAAACTCATACAGTACTTACATGTGAAAATTTCTCTCTGCCCACTTCCATTAGCTCATGACAGGTTAGTTTCCCCAATCTGAAATTACCAAGTCCCCTCCTCTGCACACAGCTCCATTTATACATCACCGCAGATGATCACAGATAAGACACAACACCCATGGAGACAATATGATCGCTATTCTATCCTTTGTGTTTAACTTTCTTTTTAGAACCTTTTTACATGAGAAGCTGGCCCACTGCAAAGCACCATGTACCATCTTGAGTTACAAGACTGTCTCTGGGTCTCCCTCACAGACATTTTTGGGGAAGAAAATATCGGTTGGTGTCAGTAGCTGAGTGCTTTGTTAGAAAATATGCTCCCACATCCAGAAAAAAAGACAGGATAGGAAAGAATAGAATAGGAGCATACACAGATTGTTCATGGACTGCTGAAACAACCAACTAACCCTCCGCCTGTTGTCGTCCCCCCCCCCCAAGCCTGGTTGATGAAACCAAGTTTGGAGGGCTTCTGAAGCAGTTTATGGGCTGAGGAAAGCAAGGCAATCCAGAAGAGCCTCCTAGGGTGACATTGTTTATTGGCCTCCGGCCTTCCAATCTTCTCTTCTCCCTTTCTTCTCTTCCCCTCAGCAGCGTCAAGGACCACTGTCCCAAAAGGAAGCCCCTCACACTCAGTTTTTCCTCACTTTTCCCACTCCTGCTTGGAACAGTGGTATCTCTACTGGACACATCTACTTATTCCATCACATTTTATTCTACAAACATCTGAAACAAGCGCATTTCAGATTGGTCATGGACCATCATGTACTATACATGGATTGGGTTATGTATGGACAACTGCAGCAGGAGCTAAATGTGGCATTAAAAAGCAATCTCATCTGTTTAATTTCTGTTCAATGGTGGCTGTGTTCAGGTCTCTGTGTTTTTTTGACTAGCCCCAACTCTGATGGCAGCCATTTTATGATAGTACAAGAACTGGGCCAATGAAGGAGTTGTTTCAGTAATTTTTGCCTATGATAACTTTCTTCATTTGTGACCCTCCAGATGAACTGAGTATAGTTCATAGAATAGGTCCAATTATAGTTCCATTTCTCTCAAGATCACTAAGTAGATTCATCAAAAACATTATTTCAAATCATCAATACTTTCTTGCACACAAAACTACATGGTTTTGTTCCCCTTCACCCAAGCCATCATGAAAAAAATAATTATTTCAATATTAGATAATAAATCCTCAAAAATGTGAGAGTTCCTTTCTTAGATAGATAATCCCTGTTCAGTAACCACTCACATTGTGCTGAGGAGATTTAGGATTGGTCCTCATAGTTGCAGCCACTGAAGCATCCCAGCAGCCAGGTGACCACAATGCAGGCACTTGGCACCTGGGTCTGAATTACAATGTCAGAAAGTCCTGTGGTCACATGATCACCATTTGCAACCTTTACTGCTGGCTTCTACAAAAAAGTCAATGGGGAAGCTGGCAGGAGATTACAAATGGTGATCCATCAATGGACCTTGATGGCCTAATGAAAGCAACTGGAACTGCTACTGTAAGTTGGCATGCTCATGTGATGTTATGCATTATGAGCTCCCAGTTCCAATTACCATCACTAACTGAGGATTACTTGTTCTACCTGAGATACAGTAGTTTAGGTGCAGTATATCAAATTAACTTCATCCAAATTATGATGTGTTTACGTGTGTATGTGTTCATGCACTATGTGTCTGTTTCACCTGTATTTCCTACTTATTTTTTGTCACACAAATATGCAGCTTTGGATATTTTCTTCAATAAACCGATGAACAAATATAAGATTTTTGATTCATTTGTTTGATTAAGTTCTAGTTTTAGGACTTATATGTGAACAGATCAGGTTTCAGATCATTTATTCAGAAATACTGAAAATACAAGATTGACTAACTTTTAAATACCATTGTATGCAGTGGTGGGATTCAGCTGGGTTGGACTGGTTCGGGCGAACCGGATTTTAATTTTGCACCTGGTTCAGTGAACCGGTAGTTCTGACGACTGGCTGCTCCGCCCCTCCCAGAAGTCCCCATGTGGCCTGTTTTGGATCCCAGGTAAGTGCAGTGGGCATGTGGAGCCCAGGGAGGTGGAAAATGGGCCTCCCAGAGGCTTGTGGAAGACAAAAATGGGCTTATTTCCGGCCCCCCGAGAGCCTCTGGAGGCCGTTTTCATCCTCCCGGAGGCTTGAAGAAAGCCTCTGGAACCTGGGGAGGGTAAAAAATGGGCCTCCCAGAAGTTCCGGAAACAGGCCCATTCCGGAGGCTTGAAGAAACCTCTGGAACCTGCGGGAGGCTGTTTTCACCCTCCTGGAAGCTTGCGGAAAATCTCCAGAGCCCGGGGAGGGAAAAAACCCCTCCCCCATGGTGCAGGAGGCAGACTAGGCCACACTTACCCAGCAACCGAGCAGAGAACCAGTTGCTAAAATTTTTGAATCCCAGCCCTGACTGTATGTCACTAAAGCCACCACCTCTCCTCTCTAGGTTGGACTTACTGTATCTGAATCCTCCAACACTGTCTGAAGAAACCCCAACGTATTTATCTTTGTTTTTCTTTGCCTTTTTCCTTTCTTCACGAAGTCTGTCATCATCCTGGGCAAATTCTACCATTTCTTTCACTTTCTGGCGTATATTTATACCTTGGTCCTTGCCATTCTCATCTGAAAAAGGGAGCAGACAAAAAGGAATTGGGAACAATCTTTAACCTGAAGCATTCGGAAAAAATCTCTATATAAAATGAACCCATGAACTACTAAGGTTATGGATTCTAAAACAATTTTATTTATTGAATACAATTTATACTTTTGTAACCAATATTTCATCTTAACCTAAAGTGACAACATTAGAGCACAATTTTAGTTTCTACAGTTTTCTAATCCACACTGATCTACTAAAAAGCTCACTTAAAAAAAGTGAAACATATGATGCTTAAAAACACATTTCCTGTCAGTTTTAACCCACTGAAAATAACCCTGCTTCTCAAGTTTAGGAAGGGGTGGGGTATTTGAAAAGGGGGAAAAAATGAATTGGGTTTTTTAAAATGTTAATTGCTAGCTTTTTATCTTGCTTCAAATCTGTATTTTTAAAATCTTATCAGCTGAAGTGCACTACACACTAAAATTTGCTCCACCTCTCAAAGCCTCTTTTTTATTCAGAAAAAAACACTGGCCTTGCTGTCTGAACACTGTAAATATTATTTGGTAGGAGGGGAAAAAAACCCTAGCTTCAAACAGATGTGTATGTTTTGGAGCTCTAACCTTTCTTCCCAGATGATTAAAGCTATTCCTTTATATACACCACAGGGAACAAGTCTCTAGTGCATATTTTAATATAAACCCAAACACTCATGTTGTGTTGGTTCTGTTGTTATTAGCTGGTCTTTTCTGCAAGTTCTTGTCTTCACTAATTAATACTCTAGGGCCCCACGTCTTGGATTCTGCACTCTTCACACAACCGGCAACAGTCACATTCTAATTAGAGCAGGGAAGCTTCTAAGCAGGTTCAGGTGACTGACAACTCCAACAACTGCTTTAATTTGCTTATAAGATTCTTCTATCGCTCACCTACAAAGTGGTAATTTTCCAGGGATCGCAAATCATAAATGTGTTCTCTGGCACTTGTAACAACACGCTCTGATCCATTCCTTATGAGGTAAGATAGCAGCAGCAGAGACTATAAAAATACAAAGCACCTTATGACTGCATGAAAAATGCCATCAGTATTTTAAACTGCAATGAAAAGGAAAGCTTAAACGTGCAATAAATTAGAAAGAAAAGTAGGATTCATTCTGGTAAAAATGAGCCAACTTAAAAATGTTACAGAACTACTAGCAATACTGTGTAGATGCAAATCTGTGTTTTGCATTAAGACAAAAGAATAAATGGAGATCATTAATTCATAAGATATTTGCCTGAAGAATGATTTTTTTTTTCCTATGAGAAAAATTGCAGTTAAGGCAATTTGGGGAAAAACGTTCTGAACTTTAAAGACTGAAACAATTTTCTTTTGTGTCCCTTTTTTGCAATTACTTTATTCCCCAGTGTTTTTCCATTTAAAAGCAATTTCACAGCAATTTTTCTGTGCCGTTTTCTGCAGGAAATGTGTTGATGTATAAAATTCAGTATTTTCAGATAAATGTAAGCAAACTTCAAAACAAAAATAAGTTTCTAAAGTATGTTAATTCTCTAAACTTCCTGCAGTTTCCAGAATTTGCCTCTTTTTGAAAAACTAAAACCAAGGAAACAAAATGGAACAACCCCCCCCCCCCCCAATGCACAGAAGCCATTCACCATCAGCATAAACAGGCCTATAAATTATAACTGAAAGTAAACAGATTGTCCTATGTAGCCTTAACAATATTGAACAAAATGCATAATAGCATTAAAATAAATGTATGTATGTATGCATGTTTAAAGCAAATAATCACAATACAAAACAGACATAAAGTTCCTATTTTTAAAAAGTTAACACCTTCAGAATCGTGTGGACTGTATATATTTTAAATTTAAAGCCTTTTAGTGCTGCAAGATATTGTGAAAATATGGAATTATGCATACTTGAACTTCACTGAAAGTAGAGTGGAAGAGTAAGTGTAGAAGAAATAAAACTGAATTGGGCCAATAATGGGAGTAAAACAAAAGATAACCAACTGGTTCTATGCCCAGTAAGATGCAAGAATAAATAAATAAATTACATTATATATATATAATGTAATAAATGCCTGTGCATTGAGGAGGAGAAAATAGAATATATAAGAGGTATCAGAAATAAATGTGGATTATTCCTTTCACAGCTTCAAACTGAGATTTTTAAACTAACATTCTGAACAAATATTTAAAATTGGGTCTCTCAACAGTGGACTGCTAGGAGGGATTTAGAAGATCAAGTTACAGAGGATCCCTTATTTGGTTTTTATTAAGCAATAAAAGTCAAAATTGCTGGAAGGAATTCAATTTAAGTGCCTTTTTATAAAAACAACAACAGCCCCCTCCCCAAAAAATCCCTTGGTTTTCAAAGCAGACCAGTTTCTTAAAAATGTGTACTGAAAAAGAATTAACTTGATTAAAATCAAGTTCTACTAATTGCACACAGAGGATCTGGAAACCTGTGAAGTTTAGCATGGATATTATGTTAATGAACGCACAAAACTGAGTTAATTGCCAGAGGACACTGGTAAAATTAAAACATTCAGATGTGTTTTTCAGCATTCTAAGTTTACACTAAAATTAAGGTTTTAATAAATGTATGCAAAAAGTCACTACTGTACATACCTTATAAACTCTCCGCCAGTTCTTTTTATTGTCTTTTAACATCCGTGTCCAAAGCATGTTCATAAGTTCTGGAAACTGTTCATACATAAAAGTAGCCCTAGAAAAGAAAAAAAGATGAAAATGAGGAACAACAAGGAAGGAGAAAGAGAATTATCATTGGTGTTACTTTATGTCAGAACTTGCATTTGACAGCAGGTGGCAGACTTGCTCTGAGTTAAGCCTCCCATCAGCAATTAAGAGCTGTGGACCATTTATACAGAAGAATTTCATATACAGAATTAGCAATGTCTTTCTTTCTACTGGCAATAATGAAAAAATAAAAATAAACAACACCTTTATTGTTTTAGTCCAACATGACATTCAGGTGCTCTTTGTGGGAAAACGTGGTTGTGAAGGAGCCCCAATATTTATATTTGAAAAAGGCATTACAAGATTCTTATCCAAAAGAAACATTACGTGTTACTTAATAAAAGGAACACAGGTAGTTCTTGTTTAGTTACCACAATTGGGACTGCCCATTTAAACAAAATGGTCACTAAATGAAAGGGGACCATGCTTATAATCTTCACTGGCTTTAAAGTCCCGCGAAGGGCTTAAATGTCAGGACCGGTTGCAAAATTACTTTTTCATCACCACTCTAACTGCATATGGTCACTAAACGAGGACAGCCTATATTTAAAAGTAGTTGGTTGTGATCATTCTCCTCCATCATTAATACACTTCTCTCCCTCATTTATTTATATACTTCAGGAGCGATGAAGCAGCAGTGGCATATATACTTAAAGATGTTATCTCTCAACGGAGCTGAATCAAATTACTTACTTGGCAATCTCCCCCATGAGTTGCCCTGAAGGTCCCCATGGATCATCATTGGTTGCTTCTCGAACCTTAGACTCAATTTCAGAATAATTCATAACCACATTGGTGCTGTACAGAACAGAATTAAATGCAAGCACAAAAATTAGCATCAAAGCAGAGAAACACATGAAAACTTAATAATGACACTAGTGGGGAGCTTAATGAGATACCTCGGCAGGGTGGGAAAGAAAACGTCTTTAGTGGAGAACTACCCTGAGGAAACTGGAACACATTTATCTATCTTTAAGAAGGTTTTACTATCCCATTAACCTTCCGGAATATAGATCAGAGATAAGGGGTAACATGAGATTTGGAAACAGTCCAGTTAAAAATGGCTTTTGGTTAAAATTAAGAGAAACCGAGCTGCTGAAGAAGGCAGTAGCAGCTCCAGGCACAGCTACTTGCTTTCTATCACAACCCCCATAAAACTACCCCCTGTCTTGAGTGGAATCAGGTGAGAAGTGTGTTCTCTTAAAACCACTGCATTGTGAAAAAGAAGACTTGTGTGTCTCTTCTTAGCAGATTCCTGTCCAATTACAGAAAGGGGGGGGGGGAGAGTAGAGCATTGTAATAGCATGAATATAGCCTAAGCAAGGTAGAACAGTATGGCAAAATCCAAAGAACCAGACCCTTTACAGAAGAACTGTTAATCAATTTTGTACTCGATATCTTGCCTGAAAGAATTTTTATATCAACTATATAAAAGGCCACATAAAAATGGCTTTTTCTTTCTATTTCTCCACAGATCCCTATAGGAAAAATTTGTCTAATTAACATACTTTTAATTTTTTTTCAAACATGCGTAGGAAAAGAGATTAATTTCCATATGATATAACAGCTAAATAGATTGGAAAACTAACAGTATGGTTGATTCACAACTGTTTCACAAGAATTTCAAAATAAGGCTCACACTGAAGACGGGGGATTTGAAATACAACATAAATTGCTGCTCTAGGTAGGGCTAAGAACAGGTATATTTATATCCTTATTGAAATTTCTCTGATATGTGCTCTTAAATCATCCTAATATTGGGATTTTTTTAAATTTACATTCAAACAGTCATGTACTCAATGTCCTAATTCTAAGAATAAGAAACCCCTATGATGGACAAGATGGAAAGATAAGATTTTCTAAAGAGTTATCTTGTGATAAAACAAAGAAGGTAGTTTCCTGGCTACTGCCATCCAACGTAAGAGGACTCATTTCTTGGCAAATGAAATAACTGACGTATAATACAGTGTTTACATCATACTTTGGGCAGAGATTATATTTATGATATATGGATGGGTATGGGTGATCACATATGTTCTCCTTAGTTCTTGCCTATTTTTTCAATAACTACATCTGAATGTAGGGACTATTGATCTGTTTTTTAAAAAGTGAAGTTATACTTTTGAAGAAAATAATATTTTCGTATTTCTGTAGATGATCTTGATAACCACAGGCCAGCTCCTGATCTCCTATTCCTCCTTCTATCATTTAGGCAGCAGAAGATAGCTCTCTTTCAATTAGATTAGATACTGGGTCATAGATTGCCTTGAGCTAAACTGATTTTACTGACTTGAGTGAGTATATACATTACTGATAGTCTTGCTTTCACAAACCATTGCCCAATTTCTGTTAAATTGTTTTGGGAAATTGGTGAAGTATAGGTAAAGCTAAACTTTGGTTCTTCCAGTTCTTACGGGCATTCATTAATGGGAGACAACAAAAAGTTGAACTCAGAGTAGAGGGAAATATTTTTTAAAAGTGTCTATTTGTGGCAAATAATGCTTTCTTGAACAGGCAGGTTTACAGAATGGGATTTTTCTACGGTTAGGGCTACTATTCCCAGCTGCCTGCTACCGCCAGTAGCAGAGGTTTTATCTGTTACAACTGATGCACCAATATCAACTCTGGAACTTGAACCTAAAAAGTAAACAACATATGATGATACAAGGGGGTTCCTGGAGATTAAACGCTTATTTGAACTGCTGGCTGGGTTCCCTTTCTGAAGAAAGTAAAATGGCTGTTGGTCAGTAATGAATGTAATTGAGCATCCATTGGATGTACTTTACAAACAAGCATGCCTTTATAGCCATGAATCATTGCCTGCTGTACACTTAAACACTACTCTAGAAAAATAAGACTGTTTAACCAATGACTGTCTATTTCCTGGCAGAATAGGAAAAAAAGTCACTGTGGAACTGTCACAACTTTATATTAATAGTCAGTCAATAGCTTCTGAACTATTGAGTAAACATACTCAACCTATCCTCTGATGACTCCTCTACATCTCTCATCTTAAAACGAGCTAAGAAAATTATGATTAGGGTTCCTCTTAGCAGGAGATAAAGATACTGGCTGGATTTGCCAGAAATGTTCCGAAGTATGATCTATTATTAATATTTTGCCCATACCGTGTAAAACTAATGAAGTAATGTGTATTTATTTATTAAAACAAGTTTGACAGGAGAGGTATCCTATCTATAGGTCCTGACAGGCAGGAAGTTCATTTGGCAGGGTTGAAGAGGAGAGCCTTTTCTGGAAACATCATCAATCTAAGTGATCAGTTTGGCCCTGACCCTGTTGGCCTTTTTCTAGGCCTTAAAAATATAGTTATGCCAACGGCCATGGAGAACCACAAATGTGGTAGAACTGGTGCAGTGTCTTGTATGTTTTGATGGATAGAAAGCTTTTACCCCTACTGCAAATGTTATATATTTCTGTATATATACTATGTTTTTTACATTTTTTCCTGGCTATTAAATTGTTGCATTTTTGTTTACTATTTTTGTATTTGTCTCTGTTTGTAAAGTCCTACGAGTTATATAAGAGATGGACATCTATCTAAATTTGAATAATTTCAATACCTGGAACTGATACCTAGAACTGATTTTTTAAATACCTAGCACTGATTTTTCAGACATAGTTATTCATTGTTCGTATTGTAATCTTATAAAATTTAGAGGTGCAGTAACAGTTGGGATTGACATTTCTTTAACATCCCACCCCTAAAAAAAACCCCTTCCAAAATACATTTGTGTTAATACTAGAAATTGTTTAGGGTCAAAGGCTAAAATTATTTTTTCTATAGTATAGTTGGCCAATACATAATCCAAATCTGCTTTATTTTGAAATAATTGTCACTCTACAAATGAAACTATTACATATCTCAGATTATATCAAAATAAATCAGATTTACATAATAACAATTAAAACTGCACTTATTCACCACTAAAACTGGGCCATCAACCACCACCCCCTCATCCTAATGTTCTACAATCCCCTTTTTTCTACAGGCACATATTAACCTCACACCAATTTTGATTCCCATTCATATGGAACTGGTTTTCAAGACAGGCTTCAGAGATTTTGTAGCTTTCAGCACACAACTTCCCTTGTCTAATGTAAGAAATACCTGTAGATCAAATGCAAAAGGTTCTGTTTTCACAACCTTTCCCCAAGCTCTTATTTGAAGGGCTGGAGGAAAGACTAGAAGATGAAGTGTTTCCTCCATTTCTTTAGGTTAAATGCTTAAGATTTCAAGTGATGCAGGAAAGAAAAGCCACAAGCATCCATTAACACACAGAACACACACACACACCCCTATCAGTCACTTCAGAAGAAAAGTTCCCTGAGTAATACAATCTGTGAGGTACTTAAAGATTGTGAAAGCTGAAAAACAGCACAAACCCTAAATTACAAACAGCATGGGACACAATGTATTTCTGAATCCATCTTGTTGTAAAAATATTGTTCTCAGCAAACAAAAGTACTCGTAAATTCCAAGAAGAGATCGAGCGCACAAAAATAATAATAATAATCTTGCAGTCACATTTCATTCGGCAACAAATGTAAACCGGGAAGGGAGGAGGAGGGAGTAAGAAAGAAAGAAAGAGAGTTGTGTAGCTTGGCTGCGTTCCAGGCCATTTAAAAATAACTGTAACTAAAAAGGTGGAAATCTAGTTTTATTCTTCCTTTCCCATGTTTTCTATGGCCCTCAATCCATGCCCTACCCATGATGCCTGTGACCTTTAAAGCAGAAAAAAATTTACTTCCAGATGTGAGGGGGAAAAGTGACTGGTTTGACTGCCAAGACTTCCTGTGATTGATATAAATTTGATATCTGAGGACACTTTCAGACACCAGGGGAGGGGGCTCCTGAATTAGTTTATCCTGGGCCTCTTCCAAAGAATCCGGTTGGACTTCATGGACAGAATTCTTCACAAATATGAATGTGCTACAAATGGGCTGTGGACACTTTGTGCTTAACGCTTGCTAAACTCCAAGATGCTGTCTGGCAGAGGTTACATTCCTTTTTCTTGTCCTCAATTGGAATCTTCATTGTAAACCATTTTCTTGAAAAAGGTTCGTATGAGTAAAAATAGAAAAATCTGGCTTCCCACCCTGGAACTGTTTCAACAAAAAGTAATACTCTACAGAGGTAAAGTCACTGATGTATTAGCGGTAAAAGAAAACAGAAAATTAAGCTGATTTTGCGAAGGTCTGCACAACATTAACACAGGGAAAATCCCAAGCAGGTTATAAACTAATGACTCAGAGTTCCTGCACAACACTCAAACTTCCTTTACCTGTTTCTAGATAAAAGATGAATCCAACCAGTTCAAAGTTCTTGTACTTTGTTTATAGTGGTACACTACTAAACTGGTACAATTCCGGGAAGATTTGGGTCCTTAGCTTTGTTTGGATGATCATCATAGTTAATTGAGTATCATTATTACTTTAATTGTTTTGTCTCTGATTATAGTTTGAACTACTGCATGCCACCCAAAGTCCTTATGGATTGGAGCATCTTCTAAGTATTGCATTGTTAAATAAGTAAACGAAGTGCATGGATGGTAAACATTTATTCTATTGGGATCTGCCTTGTTATTTCAATTCTACTTCCAAAGTAGAATAGCTACTTTGAAGCCATCAGTTGAATTCAAGCTCTGTTTTCAAATGAACTACAAGCCAGGACCTTGGTTTTCCTTAACTATCAAGCTTCAGATATGAAGAACGTAACCTGTCCAAGGAATTTACTGGGTGTTTCTGTCCCAGCACTTTTATCTGTCAGTCTACCTCACAGGATTGTTGTGGTGAGCATAAAAATTAAAGGAAGTCTAGTTTGCCCTTGAATTCCTGGAAATAATGCAAGATATAATTGCAATATTAAATAAAATGTTTATATAAATAAGATGCATTTGTATTATTTCCCAAAGTGCATGATTGTTTCAAAGGTGGAACAGTTTAATCTTTCCCTCTGGCCAACAATTCTTACTCAAAACTGATTTCTCATCTTAAAATGTTTGTCTAATTTATACGTTCCAAATAAACTTATCCTTTTCCTTAAGCAAAAAGCCATATATCAGTAACTGAAGCATTTCCCAAGAAGCACAGTTCCACGATTGAGAAATGTCCGTCATCTAGCAAAAAAGCATCTAGAACCATTGAAAGAAGGGCAGAAGAATGCACTAACCTGAAGCATCCCCCAGGATCCAAAACAGTTTTTCAATGAACAGCAGGGAGGGCAAAAGAGAACGTATGGTTGAATGCAGTTTTGCCCTTTTACTCCCTAAGAACAGATTCTACCCTTAGGACATCTGTCTACAAGCCAACAAACACAATATGGGGAATGTACACAAAACCAATATTGTAGATGAGATAACCCAGTTAGGCAGATGTTTCGAGCTTGAATGTCCCTATTCTTTTGCTCTTAGTTATGCCAGTTGGACAGATTAAAGGACAAGTATTTAGAGGATATTATATTGTCTTGTTTTATTCTAGGGAAAGTTTAGAACATGTGCCATTCGGTATTAGGATCTGATACAGCTTTGAAAACATTTAAGTCCTTTCTTAACACAACAATGGACTGATCGTCTAGCTACCTAAACCTCAGTGCAATTCGCCTGACATTTTAGATACTCAAAAATAATAATCATATTTTACATACACACCACATCATGATTCCTTATCCTTTCCATCTGTTATGCGGGACATAAAAATAATCCCAATCTTGAATTAGAATCACAGCAGTGTCACAGTTTTACGGGCTGGCTATTTTTATCACAATTCTCCAGGGTGAATGAATTGCCTACATTGGAATATCTCTAGATATTTTCTAGTTTGCCTTTCCTAGAAGTGTCTATTCATTCCTTCGAAGGAAAAAAGATGGCCACACTTAGGATTTTGCAAAGAAGTGCTGTTTTTGAAAAATGTCCTAAACTGCTAAATTTCAGGAGACAAACCTCTTAAAAGATCCACATAACTAACAGGAGGAAACTTCTGATTAGGGATTAAATGTATCAAAGGTGTTGAAATTTAAGTTCCATTGTACTATACTGTTTAAGAGGACTGTTAGACCCAGGTTCAAATTTCCATCCAGTGATAAAGTCTTCTGGGTCACTATTTCTCAGCCAAGCATTTCTGCATAAATTACAACTCTGAAAAAAGCAATTATACCAAAAGGTGGATTCCCTGCTAGAGGACAGGCAAAGTATTGCATTACTATATTTTAGTATGGTATTACACAGTAATACAAGAAAAGGTAAAATTGCTTGGTGAAAAGATAAAAAAGCTTGGTGGCTCAGGCAACTAATGCCTCCTTAATTACTAACAACTGCCTGCAATTAGTGCAGGTTCGAGTCCCACCAGGCTCAAGGTTGACTCAG
>JANHFR010003686.1:0-16013 GCA_032468015.1 Mimophis mahfalensis
TGTTGAGGAGTTTTCAGTGTGAAATGAGCTTTCTAAAGAACCAACAAACCGTAGCTAGAGAGGGAACGACCCATTGGTCTCCTTCGAACTG
This sequence comes from Mimophis mahfalensis, assembly GCA_032468015.1. Classification (NCBI taxonomy): domain Eukaryota; kingdom Metazoa; phylum Chordata; class Lepidosauria; order Squamata; genus Mimophis; species Mimophis mahfalensis. The sequence continues at coordinate 92 of JANHFR010003686.1, forward strand.
GCCTCTGAGTGGCTGGAGGTTTGGCGTGGCATCCCACCTAGAAAGTCTGGACAAATAGCAGAACCTCAAGATGACCTGAAAATCTCCAAAGGTCCCTTCTGTCCCTGGGAGTCTATGATTCTATAACGCATTCCAGGCAGATAAATTCTCACGGTGCCCAGAGAGAGAAATCTCTGCCTCTACCTAGGATTGAACTCACAGCCTCCTGATTGTGAGGCCAGAGCTCTACCTCTAAGGCACTGCACCACTCTAAATAGAATAGAATAAATCATCCTCATTTAATGACCCCATAATCCCTTGCAGGGTGGAGTCTTGGGCAACTGAATGGAGCTGAGTGTTTACTGGCTCGATGCCCTTCCCGTCACCATTGCGGAGTTTTTCCCCCAGCAGATATATTCTCACGGTGCCCAGAGAGAGAAATCTCTGCCTCTACCTAGGATTGAACTCACAGCCTCCAGATTCTGAGGCGAGAGCTCTAGCCCCACTGCACCACTCCTGCATCTTGGATGACAAAGCCTATCGGCTACGTTCACCTAGTATGCTATACTTAAATACAGGGATGCTACGCCTAATGTGCTATATCTAAATACAACAGTCTAGGAGTCTATGGTTCTATGACTCCTTCCAGGCGGAACGTTTCATGATTATAGTGGCCGCCATTAATTCGATTGCCTTCCTTTCATGTCGGTTCGGTTCAACTTGGTTTCTATCTTGGCTCCTTGCCGAGGTGATGCCCGCTGTGGGAAGCATCCCCTGTCCTACAACTGACTTAAATTGAAGATGTCACAAAGAGAATGTGTATTTTTTTTTTTGCATATGCAAAACAGGTGCTTTGTTCTCAGCTATGATCTCAAATTGGGAGGTTTATTTGCATTTGTTGTTCTGTCGACTCTGTGCATATAAAGGGGGAGAATTGAAGGACTTCGATGGGCTCTTAGCTTGGTGGTTTTTCTTTCAGATGTTTCATTACCCAACTAGGTAACATCATCAATGCTAGAAGGAAGAGGAGAAGGATTGTGGGCTCCTTGGTGGTCTCTAAACTGGGTTGTTTTCTTGCAGACGTTTCATTACCCAACTAGATTACATCATCAGTGCTAGTCAGAAGAGAACTCAACACCGTCTATGAACAGTGACAGCTTAACTCATTGCAAGTTATTGCAAGGGCCAAACATGAATTTAAAATAGTTTAAATCATGTGAAGACCCCTTCTTTCCATCGCTCTGGAGTCAAACGTTCATAGGCGAATATTAGAGCCCAAAACCACTCCGCAAAAGGCAGCATGGATATTCCCCCAAAAAGTTAATTTTCAAAATCAATGTAGTTTTTGCAACGCTGTACAAAATCCCAGAAAGTTAATGGCTGCCTTGTGAGTCTGTGATCACTTCATTCACGGCAGTGACAACTCACAATTGATCTTCTTCTCCTTATCTACTTTCCTGTCCAGTCTTGGTGTTGTCCGCTTTTTGGCTTTGGTGTCCAACCTTGGTGGATTGCATCCCCGGCATCTGCCCCAGGTGTCCAGCAGATCCCGAATTTCTGCAGAAAATTCGGCTACAGATCATGTGGTTGAAGCGGCCAACTCGAGAATTATACAAATCTTACGTGAGTAAAATTGGCTTTCTTTTTTCTTTATTTACGGCAGGGATCAGCAAACTTAAACACTCCAAGAGCCATTTGGACCCGTTTCCCACCCAAAAGAAAACACCGGGAGCCAATAATTTAACAACCGGCATGACTGGGTGGGCGTGGCCAACACACATCCCTTATTCCCACCCAGTTGCTCTGGAATATGGAGTGAGTCTCCATCCCACACCATCACCTTGACCTTCTCAGGCCAGGCGAGGAGTGACGGGGAGGGGAGGGACCAGTCAGTGGTGGGATCAACCGACAGGGAGCCCCATGTGGCTCCAGAGCCACAGTTTGCCGACCCCTGATTTATGGGATTGCTCTAGAAAGGCCTTCTTGATGGGCTGGTCCTTAGAACCTTCAACCACAGAGGAAGAAGCTGTTTGGGAGGAAGCAGAAGAGCTTCACGGGATTTCCCCCGACGTCAAGATCTGGCTCAAGATTCCAGATATTCACACCTGAGGGCCAGGTGACCTCTTGGTAACCTTTCTGTGCGTTCAGCAATCTCAGCTGTGGCCCTCCAGGTAGAAGGGGCAATGATGGTTCCATCACAACCTGGAAGGACTTTGGGTGAGGTTCTTACTGCTGGGTTCCTGCCTGTTGACTCAAGAGATGTCATGAGATACCTCCTCCTCCTCCTCCTCCCCCCTCCTCCTCCTCCTTCCCCTCTTCCCCTCTTCCCCTTTTCCTCCTCCTCCTCCTCCTCCTCCGGAGATGGTCCTTTCTACAGGCAGCACTTGGTCCCTGTTTCCAATTTCCAAGGTGCAAACACGCCTTAACTCAAACCTTCCCACTTCAGAGACTCTTTGCCCTCAGAGGAGAGCAGACGCTCTCTGCACATGCTCACCCATCCCTGTTTAAAATACCGTATCTCAAAGAATTGATCTGGGGCTGCTGCACCGTCTTTTCCCAGATCCTTTCGGTTTCCAGACTGGCTCCCCCCCCCCACCCCCTTCTCTCTTTCTCTCCCTCTGATAAATTTTCCACTCCTCTCCTGTCTCCCAGGCTGTTTTTGGAAGTGTTGAGGGGTAAGAAGCCTCCTGTGAAATCCTGAGCATCATTCCGACTGATGACAGCATTCCTGCAGCCCTGGATGCCTGAACACGGAGCCTGGCACGGTGTGGGACCGCCAACTGCCCCCCCCCATTCGACTTCCTGCTGTATTTATAAATACGCCCTGAGTGACAGCCGAGAGCCAAACAGCAGCTGAGAACTTTCTGCAGCAGATGGGAGCCGCAGAAGCCCTGGCGTGTCCCAAGTGCTGTCATCCAGGAGATTGTGGGGCGGGAAGGTGGCACCGTGGGTGGATGCCTCTGAGCCTGCCCGGGAGGGAGGCATGCCACCCGGAGCACAGGCTGGCCAAGGCCATCGCGGGGCTCTGGACCAGGGTGTTACGAAGCCACCTGGGGTGTGGGCAGCCAGCGTCTTCCCTGGCACAGATATAATTGCACGCCATGCTGCTCAGTGGTGCCATTTGGCATCCTCCTCCTTCCCTGCATACAAGAAGGCCCTGTTCTGGGGGCCACGGGAAAAGAGGAATGTCTTTATGGCCGTTGCCATTAGTAGCAGAGCGGAGGGGTGCAGCCCAGTGAGCCCCTGTGAGGAAGAAGCAGCTCAGGGGAGAACCCAAAATAGCCAAGCAAGGAAGAGAAAGAGCAGCTCGACTCTTTGGCTCCAAACCTCTTCAGGCAAGGAGGAGGCCTGCCCCGGCCGTTCGGGGACAGACACGTGCTCGGGTCCATTGCCCCCCTTGGACTCTGGCAATGCTGGGGGAACAAGCCTTGCAAAAAATAAAATGACAGGTCACCAAACTGGAATTAAGCTTGTGCTTCTCTCTTGCGTATTTTCCTCCCGGTGGCTCCAGGCAGGAAGTGCCCCCGTGTCCCATTCGCACAAGAACCCTGCAAGGCTGCGATGGGGGACCAGCCCTGGGACTCCTGGAGAAGGTCAAGGCTGAGGCCGGGGTGGCAAGAGGGCATCCTCTGCATCCAGCCCCAGGGCATCAATGGGGCAGGGACTCGGCCCTCGGGGCCCCTGGGAGATGGGAGCGAGGGGGGCAGGTTTTGGCCTCTCGTTTTCAGAGCTTTTCTCCTCCAGAGTGAAGTTGCTTCTCCGGAGCAACAACTAATAGGAAACAAATGTTGGAAAGCAGACAAACTCACTGCGGTTGGGGCCAATTACGTCCTTCTCCCCCCAGTTCCCTTCCCCACCCCAGCAACGTTCCTGCCCCTGGCCTCTGAGTCATCCCCAGGACGCACCGTCCAGGGACAACTGGGGTTTTGCCCGGGTGGAAGAGAAGCAGCAGCTCCGCTCCTCTTGGGCGCCTTAATATGGGGAGGGGCCTCCCTTTCTTGCAGAATCCCCCTTCCGCATGTCGAGAGCCCCAGAGCGCCCCGCGACCCTGTGAGGCGGATTGGGCTGAGGGAGTATGGCTGGCTCCAGGTCGCCCAGCCGGCTCTCATGCCTGAGGGAGGACTAGAACTCCCCGCCTCCTGGTGCCTAGCCTGGTAGACCAAACATCCTCGCAGCCCTTTGGGCAGCAGCCCCTTCCCCCTGCTGACCCGGCCAGGTGGGAGCGGGAGGAGGAAAGGGTTAAAGAGGGATGGCATGAGATCGCTGCGTCCCTTCCTGCTCTCCTCCAAATGCAGTCCAGATGCTGAGGACGGAGGGGGGGGCGGGAAGACTCGGTGCCTCCTTCCAAGAAAGGCTCTGCATTCCAGCCGCTCGGCTGCAGCTGCCAAGAACAACTCCCCAGAAACTCACAGGGATGGATGGAGAGGCTCCATCTGGATCGTGTTAGGCCAGACCTCGGCGCTGGCAGCCAACTGGATATGAACTGCAGACCGCTGGCATGTGGGAAAAGACGGGGAGGGGTCACGCCTGTCTCCTTGGTTTTTCCCAGACAAGGCCTTCCTCTCCCAAACAAGGGGGCAGGACCCCGCTCTTGCTCCCAGCAATGCTCCCCACATGCTCGTTGTCCTGCGACAACGATGGCCGGGCTCCCGAGGAATGGTTCGGGAGCCATCGGTACTTTTCAGGGAGGCAAGCTCTGAGGTGGGGAAGGGGATGCGAGGATGGGAGGGGGCACTTTCCTCTTCTCTGAATGGGTCGTTCACTGGTGGCAAATCCATAACGGAATAACAGGGTGCAAAGGGGCCGTGGAGGTCTTCTAGTCCAGCCCCCTGCTCAAGAAGGAGATCTCTACCACAAATATCCAACCTTGGAACTTTAAGACTTGTGGACTACAACTCCCAGACTTCCCCAGCCTACTGGGAGTTAAAGTCCACAAGTCTTAAAGTTCCCAATTTTGGGAGCTGAAGTCCACAAAGTTCCCAGTTTGAGGAGTTGAAGTGCACAAGCCTCGAAGTCCCCATGGTCGGACATCCTTATCCTGCAATATTCTGGGCAAATGGCTGTCCAATCGCTTCTTAAAAATCTCCAGCGTTGGAGCACTCACAACTTCCAATTTGAATTTGATGGAATTATATTCCTCCTTCACACCATCACCAAAGAAAAGGGGGAATCATGTGATTCGGCATTCAAGGCTTCGAGAAGCAAAGTCCGCATTCTGTGGCTCCAAAACACCCGGCCGGAAAACGGGGATGAAGCAAAGAGTCACAAAAGCTACTGTCTTTTAATCAAATCCGTTCCTCGGAAAAGGTGCCTGCCGACTTTTGGTTCCCAGAAACCAGCCCGGCTCTCCTCCTCCAGCCTTCTACAGTTGAAGGGCAGACGCACAGGCCTCTTTCTTGCCGAAATGGAGGTTATTCTCTCCAGCCAGTGCCCTCCTCTTCCTCCTGCACGGAGCTGCACTAAGCCGGCTGAGTGGGAATAGCCAGAAGGAGCACTTGGTGGTGCCCTTATTCCTTGCCGCTGCCGCCAGAGGGAATGCAAAACTCTGAGGGTTATTAAGAAATGTTCAACATCCACAAATTGGCACATGGCTTGACAGGAGTGATTGACTACCTGCTGAGATGGAAAATCAGGGCGTTCAGGAGCAGAGGTTCTGCCTCTCGCCCCCTCCTCAATATTCATTAGCGCAGGATGCCGAGTCTTCCCGTTAAGGACTCACGCGGCACACCTGAGACCAGCTAGCGTTCCCCTCAGCTGGGCTGCCGTCCATCTGCTCGGTGCCGGCAACCTGCCAAGCTCGCCTAGCAGCCTCCGTTGCTCCTGCTCGCTTCTCCTCCAAGGCTGCCAGGATGCCAAGAGAGCTGAAGGGCCAGGATCGGAACCCTCCTGCCCCTGAGGGAGAACCGGCGTTTGGTGGCCAAGGAAGCTGCTGACGTCACCGCGGTTGCTCCCCATCTGCACAGAGCCACACCTGCCCGTCTCCCAGGGTTTATTTATTTTTATTATTTTTTATTTTATTCAATTGATATGCCGCCCTTCTCCGGAGACTCAGGGAGGCTTACAATTTTTAAGCACAAGTCAATGTGCTTAGCAATAGCCTTGATAAAGTTGGAGCAGTCAGAAAAAGGGGGTGTTTCGCAAAACGTGGCCCTTTTCAGATCCTGGTAGGATGGGACACCTTGTGCCACACCATAGTGGCAGACACCTGGTTTTGGGGCCCAACACCAGACCCCAAAGAGGAGGCATTGTAAGCAGGGCTTAATCTGGTAATAAGAAATTCTTTCTCCCCCTTGAGATTTCTCCAGTCTTGAGAACAAAACTCCATCCAATTTTAAGTGCCATCTTGGCATCCAGCTTGCTTCGTCTTCAACCTCCATTCAATCTGCCTTCAGCTGGGGTGGGAGGGGGGGCGGGGAGAAACCCTCCTTCACTGCCAAGGCTGGTGTGGTCCTAATCGACTGCGGTCCCCTCCCCATCCAGGGATATCCATTGGATTGTTAAATCCTGCCACTAAAGGGCAAAGACATATTTGCTGCCTAATTTTAGTCTGGCTTCCCCACAACCGGCTCAGGTCAGGCTGACCCCTTGAAGAGAAGACGACCTCAAGTTCAGACGACTTCATGAATGCCAGGAAGAAAAAGGAGGCCAAGCAGTCTAAAGAGCTGCACTGCGAGGGAATGCAAAGCAACCGGCTTCAAGTGAATGACACTACAGAAATCCAAAAACTATCCGTCTCTCCACCTCTCCATCTATCAGAAAACATCTTCTGCCCAACCAAGGACGCTTGTTACCACACCACTCCTATTACACCAAGTAACCATGGATGGAAACTAGGAGAGAAGCATCTCCTAGGAGAAATTTCTTGACAGCTGGAACAATTCATCAGTAGGATGAAGTCACGGGGGCTCCATCCCTGGAGTTTTTCAAGAAGAGACGGGACAGCCATTTGTCTGAAATGGCGTAGGCAGTGGTGGGATTCACATTTTTTTACTACCGGTTCTGTGGGTGTGGATTAGTGGGCATGGCTATGCTGTTGGCCAATCAGAGGTAGTATTTGACAGTCTCAGCCAATCAGAGGTAGTATTTGCCGGTTCTCCGAACCAGTCTAAATTATTGCTACTGTTTCTCCAGAACCTGTCGGAACCGGCTGAATACCACCTCTGAGTGTAGGGTTTCCTGCCTGAGCAGGGGGCTGGGCTTTGCTGGCTGCGGAATTCTGGGAGTTGGAAGTCCACAAAGTTGCCAAGGTTGGAGACCCCTGGTCAGTCTGGAAGACCTACAAGGTCCCTCCCAACTCTGTTGTTCTGTTATTCAAGTTCAACCCATCAGTCTGCACAAAGTTTGGAGGATCCCCCTCAACACAATTCCCCAAGTGTGTTTTCCCACAAAGGGCCGTGTTGTGAGTGGCTCCTCAAAGGCTCCAACTCCATGGGTGCGTAGCCTCCCCACCCCACCCTGTTCTGTACAGAAGTTCTCACAAAAGTCTCTCTGTGGCTGTACCCCGTTGTCTCTCTCTGCTTCTGCTGTTGGTGGAGTTAAGGAGCCGCGGGTCTCGCAAGGCTCTCTCTAGTAAGTGTGCTTCTCTTGGTGCAAATGGCGGATTCCCCACGGGTTACAATAAGCCTCCTAGGGCTGCCTTTGTGCAGGACGGATGGGCCGCTCCACAAGGCAGAAAAAGGCATGAGACAATTTGGAAACAGGGCAGGTTGTGGGAAGGGTTCCAGGGCATTTCTGACCAGGTGTGAAATACCGGCTGTGTTCACACACACACACACACAATACCCTGACTTGTCTCCTGGGTGCCTAGCAGAGACTGAACCGGAGATGAATCAAACAGGAGAGGTTCAGACAACACCCATTGCTACAGAAACCTAGCCAAGCATTACCCACTATCATACCTGGTGCAAAACTAGATGATTGACAAGCCATTAAATAACCTAGTTAAGACCGGGGTGGCCTTCATGCTCCCTGAGCTTCCTGGTTGATTCTCAGACGTTTAGTTACCCAACTGGGGAACATCATCAGTGCTACTTGAGTTAAGACAGTCCTTAATGAAATGTTTGACTGTAAGCAAACAAACAACCCAGCTGAGAGAGGACCAGGGGCTCCACAATTCAACCTGGAGCTACAGGTATGCTCAGGTACCTTCCTGGCAAATATTCTCCACCCCTGGCTGCCCTGGCCCACCCCTGGCCTAAGGGACCCCACGGCCTTCTGCCTCTTACCCAGTCGCATAAAGAGTTCCAGCAGAGGCAAAGGAACTGGGAAAACAGCTTGGATATGAGGAGCCAGCTGAGGGCCCAGCATGGGCCCCATGACCCCCGGGGACTTCTCCCAGAACCCCCTTTGGGCTTGGGGAGGGGAGCTGGGAATCCATGCCAATTCTGCTGGACTTGGGGGGAGAGGAACCCCTCTGTTTCACAAGCCTTCATTCGCCATTGTTTATATAAACAGGTAAATTGTTTCGTATCTCAATTAAAAACATCTGCCACATAAATGAATACCAATTAACTCATCCTGTTTTTAATTACTCTGTTAATTACATACAGGCAGCAGCAAGGATGGCATGGGAATAAGGGAAGTAGGCATGCAAAAGGAGCCTCTCCCTCACCTCCTGGCATGCCCACAGAACCCAGGTCGCTGTTGGCTCTGGTCTGGGACGTGCCCGGCCCCTGAGGGATGGAGGGGTGGGGGGCTCCCTGCTGTCCTCAGGCCTTGCAGGGAGGGCACTTTGCAGATGCTCAGGAAACTCTGCTCCCACCGAACAGGCAGGGCTTGACTTGCTGCTCTCATGCGAGGTTCCTGCTTCCCGCCTCAAATGACCCAAGATCTCAACTGCGGCACAGGGAGCTCCTGACTTACCACGATGGTTTGGTGACCATTCGAAGCTACAACGGCACTTTGAAAAGGCAGCTTAGGACCAGTCCCAGCATCTACACCGTTGCAGCCTCTTCATGGTCACAGGATCAAAATTTGGGCCCTTGTAATCAGCGCAACTCTTTGCAGCACCCTGAGAGTCTTTGGCGACCTTCTTGGTCATCTTCCCACAAGCAACGTCAACAGAAAGCCTTGCTTAACAACACGATTCACTGAACAACCGCCGTGATTCGCTTAGCAACCGAGGCCAAAATGAGTGTAGGATCAGGTGTACTGAGCTGCGTGGATGCAGCCCCTGTGCTTGTTTATACAAAGGAAACAGGGAATAGCAAGAAGAGGAAATGGACTTGGATGCCCTGTTTTCATATCTCTTTGGATGCTGGCTTGTTTCACCAATGCACTGGCCTCCCCAGCTGGCAGCGGCAACCGTGAACGACCCTCGAGCAGAGAAAATAGGAGAGGAAACAGTGGTTTCCCCCCCCTCTCTTTCTTTGCTTGGAGACCAACTGAGGAAGAGGAAGCAGAAGGGAATCTATAAAGGACCAAGAGAGCCCACAAACTCCAAGGCAGTCTATCTGCAAAAATCATCCAGCTGTGTGTGTGTGTGTGTATGTGTGCGTGTGTGCGTGCGTGTGGGTTTCCCAGGCCCGCTCGAAGGAGGCCATCCTAGCCCTCGTCTCGGGCACACAACACGCTCCCCGTTTTGAGCTCTGGGACTGGAGTCCCCCTCTCCTCCTCTTCCTGCCTGCTTCCCGGTGGTGGGAATGATTCCAAGCGAGCAGATGGAGCAAGCTGGGCTGAGTGTAAGAAGCAGAGCCGGGGGAGGCAGAGCAAGTGAGGCATTGCCATAGCAATCCCTTGCTGGGGTAAGAAGGGCCTTTGTGCCGCCTGCTTGGAGAGTCAGGCCTTGCCATCCTCCTGCACCCCAAAAATCCGCTTCAGGGGTCACGAAGAGCGTCAGGAAGAAGAGGGGATGCAAGAGGTGCCTCTGTGCATGCAAAAAAAGAAAGACTCCTTTCCCTGCACATACAGCAGGCATGCCCACCCGTAGCAACTTGGAGACCTGTGGACTTCAACTCCCAGAATCCCCCAACCAGCGACTACGCACAGGACATACATAGGAACCAAATTTCCCTCCACTTCCCAGCTGTCCCCCCACCCCCCTCAGTCTCTCAGAGGAGCAAACTTCCAAAAGCTCTGAGTGGCTTGGACTTCTGCACACAGCTCCATCCAGAAGGCACAACATGGACCCCCGTGTGGGTTTTACCCCTCTCCCCCCTGCCCAGTGTCACCTCAAGAGAGACTCCAAATCAGCTGAGAAGGATAGTTGTGGGGGGGACAGAGGATGTGGCTCTGAGTGGAGAAGGCCTTTTTCCAGGGGACCGGGGAGGAGGGGAGGGGGCTTCTTGGCCTTGTTGGCTGGCCTCTCCCAGGGCCTGCTCCCCCTCCTGCTGCCCTTGCATCCCGGAACCACCGAAAGAAGGGGAGAAGTCAGAGCATGCTGCCTTCAGCTGCTTCCCCAGCCCGGATAGGGGCTGCATCAGCACCAGGACCCCAATTGGCTCTCTCCCCCCAACTGGCTGTGACAGCTAACAAAGCCAGGGTCTCATTCCGCATGCCACTTGCTCTCCAGCCCACTAAGAGGTGCTCACGTTGTGCAAATCGCGCATCTCAGCTTTCGGCAGCTGAGAGCCTGGCTGGCTGGACTGAGGATGAGCAGCTGGGCCTTTGTATCTCCAGGAGACGCAGCCGGCTCCACCATCTTGTCAGCCGTGCCAAGGCAGAGGGAGACCGGGAGCTGGGCAGCCTCCTTTCAGAACCGATGGGCAGCCACGGGTACCTCGCTGGCTTTGGCCCCAATGAGGATAAGCTTCACGCCTTCCCCTTTAAGGCTGCTGGGGCCTTGGGCACACAAGCAGCCTCCTTGGACACCAAGAGCAGTCCTGCCCGGCCCTCGGAGAAGCTGCAGGGCCCACCAATAGCTCTGAGCCATCAAGGAGGCTGTTGGGGGACAGACCATCCCCCCAAGGAAACAGCAAAGTCCCCAGGAAGGGAAGCGCAGGGCCTTGGCTTCCATCTAGGAAGACGCCAGCTACTAGTCCTCATGGAGCCAGAGATCCAAGGAGGGACATGGTACCCAAGCCAGGTGTGCAGATCCTGGAAGCACCTTGTCTCAGCCCGGGTCCATGGAGGATGCCACCCTTGAAGGGGTTTGCAAAACTCAGTCACGCACAATCGCGCAGCAGATTTTGCAAAGCAACACAGCGGAGTTCTCCCCACACACCCAGCCCAAATGAAGCACCGTGCCAATTCAGAGCAGTTCCATTCACACACCTGAGCGATGCCCCTCCCTGGGCAAGAGCCATGGAGAGTCCCCCTTTGGGAACTGACCAGCTGGTCACATCCTGTACGAGGCTGCCTGGCGGTGAAACAGAAAAAAGGCACAAGGCGCCCAACTCCGGCCGCCCCCCCCCCCCCCCAGCCAGGTTCTGAAAGCCCCTTTCAGCCGGGACTTCCCAGATCAGTCTGGAGGCGCTTGGTTCCAAGCCAGGCTCTGCCTCCCCTTGTGTCTCCCGTTGTGTCTCCCACCACACCCTTCACACACGCCTGGCTGCAGCTGGGGGTTCCACACTTCAGTCCTTTCCCTGCTCCAAGGGCAGCCAGGGCAGCGAGCCAAAGCAAAGCTCCCCTTTCCAGATCTGGTTCTGAGCCACAGGCCCGTCCGTCTGGTTCTCCAGCAACTCTGCCCCTGCTTTGCCATGGCCCGAACCGCCGTCGGGTCCCTGCCTGGCAAGGGGAAACGGAAAGGGGGAAGTCCAGGCTGTTTCCAGGCACTGGGGGTGGGGACGAGGCCTAAGGCAGGACCAGCGACGTGGCTCCTCAGACGCAACCAAATCACTGCGATCGTTAAGTGAATCACAAGGTCATTAAGGGAGTCTGTCTTCCCCCGCTGAGTTTGCTTGTCAGAAGCTAGCTGGGAAAATCGCGTATTGCAGTCATGTGACCCCAAGCAGCTCAACCATCATATTTACATGCACCCAGGTCTATCACTACATCTCCCATAATTCCCAGGCAAAGCAAAGCCTAGGAATTTGGGGAGTGGTAGTCCTAACACCTCAGGAAGGTAGCTGATTGGGCAGAAAACTATAAACGATCATAAACCATAAGCCTTTGCCCAGGAATTCCACCCAAAGCTTTAAGCAAAGTTTTCCCCTGTCCTTCCTCTCTTACTCCTACCTCTTCACTTCTGCTCACGTGAGTAATTGTCCCTCCTGAAGCTCTCTGGTTTGCAAATGGTTGCTGCTAGCAAAGCTACCTCCAGTGCCATCAACCTACGGCCGAGCTTTAAAGGTTAAAACAGGGGTGTCCAACCTTGGCAACTTTAAGATTTGTGGACTTCAACTCTGGCTGGGGAATTCTGGGAGCTCACGGGTCTTAATGATTGGACGTCCCTGGTTTAAACCTTGCATTGAAAAGCAACCCATGCTGGTTTTGGAGGAACTGCACAGGACGGGAAGATTCCCAGGCAAATCCTGTTTCACACACAAGGGCCCGCGGGGTCTCCTGCTTCCTCCCCCAGCAAAGAGCTCTGCTAGATGGCAGCCCCAGCTTCTCCATCTGCTTGGGAAGTCAAGAGGCCAGGATGAGTCCCAGCGCCCCCTGAGAGACCGAGGCCTGGGGAAGAACCATGGCCCTGCGTGTCCACTGCCTTTCTCGGGCCACCCTCACTTCCACGGGCCAAAAGAAATCTGGGAGAAGAGATGGACTGGATAAGCATCGCTGGGTGAAAAGCTGTGGAGACTTAGGAACACCCAGCTCCTAATTCAACAAAAGCAAATTGCATTCAGAAGAGCCAATTTGGTCTTAGTGGGGAAGGCACCAGCCAAGAAACGGGGTCCCTCCTTAGCCACGAAAGCCAGCTGGGTGACTTTGGGCCACTGCCCCTCCTTACCCCCTAGTTCAGGCCAAATCCCTTCTGGTCAGTTGCTGCCCATGCCTGGGCTGACAGCCACTCACCCACTGTGGGATCTGCCAACCCATCGACAGTGGGGCTGTCAGCACAGCTTCCGGGGCCACGTGGTCCCCCCCAACTAAGCCAAATGTTTGGCAAATGTGGTTGGAAATCCTGGGATCAACACAGCACGGCCTCCGAGAAAAGCCCAGGAATTGCAGTTCAGGGTCATGGAGACAACCACACATTCCTTGTTGGGATTCAGTAATTCGCTGTTTGCATCCTTCCTTTGCCTAATTAACAACGTTCACAGTTTTCCATCCGGATCAAAATGATGATGCTGAAGCCCTGCTGGTCGATGCGATTAGGGAGCCCGCTGATTTCAGTGCAGGAAATTAATTAATTAATTAGTATATTTATTCATTTGTATCTTGGCTTTATTACTTTTACAAATAACCCAAGGTGGCAAACGTATCCATCACAACTTCCTCCTCCTGTTTTTCCTCACAATGACAACCCTGTGAGGTAGGCTGAGCTCAGGGCACGTCCCGAACTCCCTTGGCTGGCCTTCGGACCCAAGGCGAGACTAGAACTCACTGCCCCCTGGTTTCTAACCTGGTGTCTTCGCCCTGAGGTCAAACTGGCTCTAAGGGTGTCTGAGGTGGCACACAGGTGCCCTCCACAGCTCCACAACCCTTCCCTCAGAAACACACCAACGACCAGCTTTTCACTTCATTGGTTCATTCTCCCCCCATCGACACAAAGCCGCTGACTTGCCAGTCTCCCGGCTGCTTTAACCACCAGAAAGACTCAGCTGAGTTGCACCCAGAGTGAGAATAATGAAGAAAAAGGCCCCTCTGAGCATAAGCAAAGGGGATTTTTCCACACACACACCCCTGGCCCACCTGCCTCTGTCAGGAGCTGTGGCCAACCTGTCCACCTGGGATTTGGGGGCCGGAGAGCAGCCATTCTGGCAGGCAGCAGCCCCAGAGCTGCCCCCTCTGGGAAGGAAAGACAAGGAAGTGCAGGACCCACCACACTCCCGCTCCCCAGCCCCTCCCCACCCGTAACAAATTGATTTATGGCTCCTGCCAAGCCTTAATCGCAAAGGTCTATCTTGCTCACGCTCAATAGATTTTTTTCGTCCACGCTGCTCGCCCAGCTCGTGCCTGGTTTCTGAAATGAGTGGCGGTCCGAGGCGTCGGAGGAGGACCAGGAGAAGTCACCTGGGGAGGCAAGACGCTTCCTCCCTTGCACCCAGATGTCCCCAGGTGAATCCAAGCGCGACAGGAGGAAGCAAAGGCACCTCAAATCAGCTGGCTTGGCCCAGGAGAGGCATCGGGAAAACCTGGTTCTTAGCACCCCCTGGCCAGGTAGCCGCCCTGGAACAGTTGCTGCTGCTGCTCCTGCAAATTACCTCCGACCCTCTGACCGGCATCAGCAGCTCCCAGAAGAGCAGGACGCCAGCCAAATAAACCAACATCCTTGGAAAGTTGCTGGCAGGACCACCACAGGCATGAATGGGAGAGAGAATGGAGCTTCCCCCTTCAGAGGAGAAAACTGACTGGACCGTAGGTCAAGGTTTCAGTCAAGGGCTGAGTTCACACACCACCCAAAGCCATATTGAATCTGTTAGTTGGCACTTAACCTGTTTTAGAAGCCCAGCAATTCTGGCTTGCTAAACACGGTTTGTAGCTGCACGCAGGCACAAACATCTCCTGAAATCACCCTAGTTGGAGCAGGAGGAGCCGAAGGCTGCCCAGGGACTCAGTGGGACAACCGCCGGCAGATCTGTTAGGGGGAGCAAAGCTGTGGGGCAGGATGGGGTGCCTGCTGGACTTGTCAGCTAAGACCAAGAGAGCAACCAAGGCCCCCTATGGGGTGGGCACCAACCTCTGTCGGTGCTCCAATTTCTGGGGGCCACGGTTCCCTGCCTGCTAGTGGGACCCTTCCCCAGCTGACTTCAGAAGCAGCTCGGCTGAAGCAGGGGGCCCTTTTGCCTTGGAGTTGAGCTGGCTGGTGGGACCCCCTGACCCGGGAGTCTCCCTCTGAGCAGCCCGGCCCTTGAGGCTTTGCTGGGGAGAAGCAGATCGGCCTCAAGCGCCGCCCCAGCAGGAGAGCCCCCCTAACTTCTCCCTGCCTCGTCCCCCAAGACCCCCGAAAACCGCCCCGGATCTCCCTGGGCTGCGGGGCGGGTGAAAAATTCTCCTCTCCGGCCTCTCCGGCTGGGAGGTGGCCTTGCCGAGGGGAGACAAAGGCGAGCCGCCGGCGGTGTCTTTCCCGGACAGGTGGGGTCCCTCCACGTTGCTGGCTGCTCTTCGGTGGACCCCGCGCTCCGCTCAGGATCGGCGCTTGGAGACAGCTTTGAGCCCCGGCGGCATCCCCCGCTGGACGGCGTCGCCTTGTCGGGAGCCCGGAGCTCTCCAAGAAAGGGCGGGCGGCGGGCGGGCGGGCACCGTCCTCTACCCCGCCACCACCGCCGAGAAAGGCGCTTCGGGAAGCGATGCCAGCAGCCCGTCGAGGCTCCGGCCGTCCTCAGGACAAGCGGGAGCGGGAGGGGGCAACCCGCCCCCGGCCGCAGCGGGCTCTGCCTGCCTCGCTCCCGGGCTGAAGCCCTCCAGGCGGAGGGCGCGCGGGGCTCCCGGCTTTGTCCGAAAGTGGGGCTCGCCCGCCCGGGGATGCTTCGGGGAGGGGGCGACCTGGGCGCTACTGCTGGGGCGCCGGACCTCGCGAGTCCGGAGGGAGGCAGGCAGGCAGGGACACTTACCGTCCGGGGACCGCTGGCGAGGCGAGGTAACTATCCAAGAAGCGGCGGCGGGTAATCCACAAGCGGCGGCGGGCGAGCAGAGCCTTCCAAGTCCCGGCGAGAGCCGAACGGCGGGTCCGGTTTCTCGGCTCGCTGCCTCGGCGGCTCCCCGGGCCAGCAGCCTTCCGCCCTGGCCGGACACCGGAGCGCAGCAGCGGCCAAGCGCCGCTCTTTGGTTTGGGGCGCTGCCCAGCGCGCGGTCCTCCTTCACCGGCCGCTGCCCTCGCGCCCTCCGCCGCCGCCCGCCCGCCCGGGCAGAAGCCCCGCTACGGCGGGACGGGGCATCTGCGCGGCCGCTCAGGCGCCCG
>JANHFR010003686.1:51726-62043 GCA_032468015.1 Mimophis mahfalensis
GGGGGGGGGGGGCTTTGTGCAGGAGGCCGGGGCGTAAAATACGGAAGGGGACGGGAGAACGGGGTCACGATGAGCTGTGCCCGCCTGCCCCGAGGCCCCCAGGCTCTGCCCCAGAAGCCGGACAGGAGCTCCAGGGCTGGAGTTCCTGAGCCACGTTTGCTAGCCTCAAAGGGGACCCGTGCTGGGCGGGGTGAATCTTCCCACAACCAGGGAGCAGAGGGAGAAAGGAGCTCATTTTTATTACAGGAACATCCAGACTTCACTTCTGCACCTTTCCGGGTTTGCCATTTTGAGACCCCCAAACAATGCCTAATTTTTACATTTCATAGTAACTGACCAACATACAATATTGGGGAAAAGGTGTGTTTGTTAAACAATGCCTGTGCCCAAATAATATAAATGGATATATGAGAAGAAAGCATGAAAATAGTTTTCACAAAGGCTTTCTCTTTTCTTGACAAATTTGGGCAGATACTTGAAGATGCTCAAAAACAGAGCGAGAGCTAGGAAACCTGCATTAACCGCATTTGCTCTGCCTTCTAGTTTATTGATATTTTACTGTAATTTCTTTGTTGGTTGCCAGCCCTGAAGAGTCACTGACAGTTGGGCAGCATGCAAGTTCATCATCATCGTGTTATTATTATTACATCAAACTCCTGTTTGGGGTTCTGTTTCTTGATTGTTTTTCTCCCCATCAGAATTGCCACCATTCTGCCCACCCGCCAAACCTTCAGAGAAGCAAGAATTCTGCGTGGCTTCTCTCATTGTGTCCTGAAAGTCCACCCCCATGGTTCACACACACCCCAGCCCCCCCAGCCCCCAAGAGCTGCCCAGCCCTGCTTGGAGCAGTCCTAAGAAGCCATCCTTATGTTGGCTTGGTGCCTGTTTTGTTCACATGAACAAATCCTGTCCTTGGACTCACCATTAGACCAGGGAACAAGCCGCTAGGAACTACTGAGGCAGAACAGTCCTTAAAAATCCACTGGGGACCTGAAGGTCAACGGCCCTGCCGGGGGCGGAATTCTGGGATTTGAAATTCACACACTTGAAAATAGCCGGGGTTGGGAAACACTTTTGATTCTGCAAGGAACAACAAAGTTTTCTTCAAAAAACTGAGATAGGCAAATCTAATGATAATCAGCATGCTCATGGTTCCTTGTATTCGTGTAAAAAAAATAAAAAATAAAAAATAAAGGGCCCCCGCCAGCCTTCTTACGGCTCTCTTTCCAGAGCAGTGTTTTTGCTGGATTAAAACTAAACCTCCATCTCTGACTATCATCAGATGGCTGGCTAATTTCATCTGGTGGGTGTGGGGGAGGCTTTTCCACAGCCGTTTCTAAAATCCCTGGAAAGACCCTCCCTCTCCCATGCCATGAGGACCCTTGGAGAAGGGCTTTCCACCTATGTGAAAAAAACGGGTGTCTTGAAGGAAGCACCCCCTTTTTTTTTGGAAACAAATGATTGAAAGGATGGGAAGAGAAGATCGCTCCAAAGCCCAAGTGGTGCTAAACCGATTAGGAACGAAGACTCGGGGATCAGGGATTCACCTCGCATCTGTTCTGCTACTGAGCGCTGGTCTCCTTTAGCTACATTTCTTTGGAGAACAACTTTCATACTTTGGGCTATTTTAAAAAATAAGTCCCAGAATCCACCAAAATCCAAATACATACATTAATATTCTGTGCGGCACTATTTTTATTCCTGAGTGGAATGCAAGGTAGATTTTTAGCCTTACCGTTGACTTTGGAGAACCGTCCCTCAGGGCCAAAATCTTGATTATGAACTCTTTGGTATACGCCGCATTCTGGCCCTTCAGCTAAGTGCATCGATCTCCTTGTCCGATTTGTGGCTTGGATTAAAAAGGCAGAGAAGAGGCGATTCTCAAACTCCCAAATCAAGGATTTGGTGCACCATTGTCTCTCCGCCGTATCTCAGACCGATGGGTGAAGCCAATTAAGGGATTATGTGGCACAATGAGGAAATCTTGGAAAGGCTTAGAAGACCTGAACTGCCCAAGGAGACCCTTCCACAGTGCCATGTTTCTGAACAGTCTCTCATCCCAGGGGAAGCAGCCTCTTCCCAATTTTCTCGCCCCTGTACTTCCTTCTTCAGTTCAAGGACTTTGCTGTCCTCCTCAGCCAGCCATCTTCAACTCAGCGCCTCCAGATGTGCCGCATTTGACTCCTGTTATCCAGCTGTGGGACTTGGCAGTGCATGGAGGGATGCAAAACATCCAGGAACAAAATCTTCATCTATCGGCATTCCTGTCCAAAGGGACATTTCTATTGGTTTACATGAAAGCAGCCAGCCTTGGAATCAGAAAACCCGCAAAGCTGTAGGAATTTGGCCAATGTCGTTTACATGGTCAACGTTTGATGTTATTGTTCCTTGAGACAATCAGCGTCATATTTTTTTTCAGCAAATTTTTGCATCTTGGGGGAGTTTTCACCTTTTGACCTTTCCGCCACCAGATCAGATCCCAGTTGAGCCAAGGAAGCTCTCCAGCAGAGCGGCCGAAATTTAGCAGGATGCATTTGCTTTGACAATGTGCAAAGGTTCCTCTCTGAGGTCTCAGGATCCACATTGCCTTTAGAGATGCCAGCCCTCAACCTCAGCTGCACCCCAGGCACTGCTGGAGAAGGGGCTTCCCACCAGGGACCATCTCTGGAGGCAGAGAGCGCAACGCTGGCTTCCAAAGGGCAAATTCAGTCTTCCCTTCACCAGGCAGGGGAGGGGTCTCTCAGGCCTTCCTGAGCAAGAGAGGAGAAGTGAAGAGTGAGGAAGCAGAACATCCACCCACCTGCCCAGATCAGACAAAGCTTCCACTGCCTGGGAAGGGTGAGAGGACCAGGACTGAACTTAATACTCAATACCTCTGATCTTAGCCATGGCGAGAAATGCCAGGTGATGCCCCCAACTCTCCAGCAGATTCTTCCACAGACTCTCACACACACTGCTGTCCAGGCTTTTGAGAGGGATGGCCATGCTCTGAGGCACAACCGCATGTCCCTGACACACTCATGCGCTGCTAGCAAGCAATCAGCCCCATGCCCCCTCACACAGATGGACCAAACAGCCAGAGAAACACACTGTCTTTCTTGCTGGTTGAAAAATGAAGGCAAAATACCTTTGGCTGTTCCTCCGGCTTCCCAACGACGCTCGGTACCTGCCCTGCTTTTCCAGCCTCCCTGCCTCATCCTCTTGTTTGTTCTTTCGCTCCCTTTTTCCTCTCTTTTGCGGGGCTGCTGCGTCTCGCCAGCCCATCCTCCATGGCACCTCTGCCAACTCAGCTGCCACCTGCTTCGCAGTGGGCTGCCAGCTTCTCAGCTTCATATGCTCCTTTTGGCCCCTCGCTGCCTTCTGGCATCCTGGCAGACAAGCCGCTCGGCTGATGGCACCGGTCCATTTCCCTCCTTTGCGATCCAGCTTCTGCTTTGGTTGCCACCGGAGCCGCCTGCAGTACCAGCTCTTTGAGAAATTGGCAGGGAATGAACCAGAATACGGAGATCCTTCCGTTAGCAGCTGATTGTAGTCACGTCTTGGGGAGGAGGATGAAGGAGAGAAGAAAGAAGAAGGGGAACAAAGAGCCCACCAAAGGAAGAGCCATCCTGCTCAGAGCAAACTTGGAGCCAGGCTGGCCAGGGGGCTCCGGTGCCTTGGCAGCCGTGTGGCAGGAAGGAGCGAACCAGCTCTGCAGCTTCCTGCTCTTGCCAAGAAGGGGAGGGGAAAGGGGGAAGTTGATCAACTGGCACCCCTGGTCTTCCCAGGGAGGTCCATTCCAGCCCACCTGGAGCAGCTGAAGCCCCCCCCCCCTTCCCTGGGCACAGAGGTCACCAGAGACCTAGTGGCTTCCATCTCCATCCCTTCCGCTGTGCCGAAAAAGAGGTCTAGGAAGCACAGGCAGACCTTGGGCTATTTTCACACGCAAGCCTCCGTCCTTCTGATGCATTGCAACTGGATCTCTCCAGGACACGCCCCTTCCCATCATTCCCCTGCCTCGTTTGCACAGACCTTGGCGAATGGAGAAGGACACGCAGAGGAGAGGCTTCGCATCCGAAGCTTTGGGTGCCCAGGAAGACCCCTGCTCATGTCAGCACGGCGGCTGGCACACCCCCTGCAGGAGCCCCAGAGGAAAAGGCTGGGGGGCTGGGGGGAAAGGGGGCACGAGAGAGCCAAGAAGACCCTCGAGCTGAAATGAAGAGCTTTCCCATGGATGGGTCTTGCTGAAGAATCCTTTTCAAACTGGGGGGGCTGGGTCTGCTGCCCCCACAGAAGCTGCTTTGGCACCAGCCTGGCTGGAAAGGCTGATGAAGCTGCCTCTCCCCAAATGCCAGAGCTGCTGCCCCGGAAGGTCTCCCCTAGTCCAGGCAACTGAGGTCCAGGGAGACCAGCTGGCTGCCTAAAGCAGGAGGTTCTGCTTGACCCCGAGCAGCCTCTGCTTCAAAGCGCAAGACGTCGCTTCGTTCTTCACTCGGCCCAAGAGGCACCACTTTTGCTTCAGCTGATAAGCGGAGGTGCAGCCAGAGCCTCTCCGGTGCAGGCAGCCTTCCAGCCTCCCAGGTCCAAACCTGCTCAGCCTCCCTGGGTATAAACTCCCTCCTGCTTCTCGTGCCCCACAACTCTCCCTGAAGGGCATTTCCGCTAGAGGCTTCCTCCTCCGACTCTTCGCTTCTGCTGGTGCCTCCTTGCCTTCCCTGCCTCTCGGTGTGTCATGGGCTAAGCTGTCCTTCCTCCCTACGCCTCTCTCCTTCCACTTCCCCCTTCTCTTTCTCATCTGCCCACTGAACCTGGCTGGATGTCAGGGCGCAGCAATTACTAAGGCCGCTGATTTGCTCTGAACGCCTGGGTGGTTTAGAGTCTCCACTAAGGCTGCAAATCGTACCTGGGCCCATTTCTCGGGGGCTGCCGGAATGCAGGACTCGGAGTCCCTGCCCCTGTGCCTTTCTCCGGCCCTTTGTTTGAGCTCTCCAGCCAGCTGCCGGGAGCAAGCGGGGCGGCCATTTCCGAGGGCTGAGAACGGGGCAAAGGTTGTGTTCCAGCTGCCTTCTGCGCGAGATCAGAAACGGACCTAGCAACAGCTGCCTGGTCTGAAAGTGGCCCTCCCTCCCCCTCCCTCCCTCTTCTCTCCCTCTTCTCTCCATCTTTGAGCTACTCTTGGTGATGAGGGTGATAAAGAACAAGTTGTTCATCTCTATGCAAAAGCTCCAGGTGGAGTCGGTTCCAGATGAACCTGGGAGAAAAGCCCTTTGCGTATGCTCGTGACCACTCCTGCCACCGTGTTGAAGCTCAGGGAGCACCAAGGACCCCTCATTTCAGCCCTGAGCTACAAATATTCTCCTTTATTGGTACCTCCCTTTTTGCCAGGAGGGCTTTAGAATTCCCCTCCCAGAGTTCCTGGTGGGATTCCTATGCAAGAGTTAAGCAGATCTACGCAGCCCTTGAGTCAGCCCCGGCCAAACCAGTGCGAAGGAGACGGGGCTTTAACAGTCCTGGACAGGTAGGAGACCAGCATCGTGGGGCAGGGAGCAGGAGACTCACCTGGGAATAAACTGAGCCTGGCAGTGTTGGGAGTGGGGGTGGATTTCATCAGGAAACCCCCATTCCTAATTAAACAACCTCCATCCTCCTTTTGAGGGCCAAGACTGAACCTAACATATGGCTCCTCTCAATCCACCCACCAGGTTTTCCATGAACACAATATGTGAAAATACAAAATGTTTTAATGGCAGAATTTAGCATCCTGCAAATTATCTTGGAAAAAGTGGCTCTAGCCTTCATGATGCAAAAATCAGCTCAAAGGTATGTGGGAATGTTTTAGGAAATTGAGCAAGATTCCCAGTTCTCGGAGGAGTGGGATACTTTGTTGTCCCGTATCGGAGCAATCGCCTTGTAGTCCAAGGTCGGTTCTTTAGCAAGGAGGATGGTGGGGCAGAGGGGACATTTGCTATCCCCTCTGTGCCAAGAAATGCAGAATTGGTCATGGGGAACCTGGCAGATCGAAACGAGGCCCTTCCTCTGATCTACGATTCGCCCCAAGTCAGAGATTAGGAAACAGCAGCCAGGAGCTTCTTCCTTGAACTAAACCCAAGAATGGGGGGTTGGGGCTGCCCTCTGTCGGCCTTCCTGCCCAAGCCCTGACCTGCTTCCCTGGGGCACCCGCTCCCTGGCATAGGAAGGCAGTAATTGCGGGCTCCAATTAATTGGATTAAACTGCCCGCCAGCTGCCCTGCAGGGCTGGCCTGCACAGCTCTTTGGGGCGGTGCGAGAGCCCCGTTTAACAGATTGCATCCCTGGGGCCACAGTTAGCTGCTCAGCAGGCAGACGGAAAATCCCATCCAGCACTTCTGCACCTGTGGGTTGGGTGGGTCCCTCAAGAGCCAGCCCCTGCCTGCCCCCAACAGATGAGGCCACCTCCCCTCCCCCAGACAGCCTGGGAAGAAGGATGCAAACTCTGCAGGAGGTTGGAAGGATAATTGTGGTGGTGAAAAGCTCCTCCACAGTGTGTGTGTGTGTGTGTGTGTGTGTGTGTGTGCATGTGTGGCACACCTCAAAGGCCCTTCAAGGACCCAAAGCCCCCTCTTGTTCCTGGAGAAGTTCTGAAGGCCCTTGTAACAGGTCTTTCTTGAAACTTCCCAGACTGTGCTACCACTGCATACTGTTTAAAATGCAGTACAGTGTACCAGCAATGGACAGCTTCAAACAGATTGATAATGTATACATTGATAGTTGTGAATGATGGGAGCAGATGCAAAGGGGGCTAACGGGTGGGAGCAGGACTCCCAGCCACGCCCAGGACTGGTCCACGGTGGCTTCTCATTGGGGTTGAGTGGCAGCAGCTAAAGCTTTGTCTTGGGTTCCTGGCTCAAGGACTGTCGGGCGAGATTCCCTGCATCCTCCAAAATGGAAGGAAGAAGACAGCAGGTCTCTGTCTTTTCATCTGTTGAAAATATCTGTGAGACTCTCTCCTCCCAGAACTTTAGAACCGGTTGGCGGGACGGGATGCAGAACAACAATGTGGCTGGGCCGTTTGGAACAATGGGGCCGTTTCCCTCTGTGGTGCCTGGGTGTGCATGACAAGGATCATCATGGCAGAAAGAGAGCCCGTGGAGGCAGAGCGAGACGGGGTGGCCAAGCCACCGTGGGCTGGGAAAGTAATAGAGCGCCTTCATCATTCTGACACATACGTGTGGTTGCACACACACCGTGAGAAAAACTCTGGTGGAAAACAAGAGCGAAGGAAATCAGCCGGGGAATCTTTGTATTCAGGGAAGGTGAGCGAGATCTAGCTAAGGATGGCAAATGGGTCTCCCCCGCCCCAATTAAGCAGAAGGGCTCAAAAGCCGGGAATCCCAGCAGCGCTTGCCTAAGAAAAGTGACTTTGGGTGCAGGGGAGGGGCTGGCAAGCGACACCAAGGCCAGAGAAGGCAAGTTCAGCAGCGCCAACAGCCTCTGAAGCTGCTCCGTCTCCCGCTTGGCTGAGGCCGGAGTGTCTTCCGTGGGGCTTGGGGTTTGCATTTCACACTGCTGCCCTCTGCCGGATGTGGGGGTCCTCTCTCTGGGTCTCCAAGGGTGGTACTGCTGCAAGCATCCACACCCCCATAGCTTCTGCCCCAAAGGTGATGCCCTCCAGATGCCTGCTCCCATCGTTCCCAGCCAGGATGGGCCACGGCGTCTTCGGAAACGGCAGCTGACCCAGAGCGCAGCTGCAGGAACGCCGGAAGCCTTCCAGGCAGAGTCTCTCGGAGCTTGTTTCCCAGCACAGTTCAGACTCTTGGAATTTCCTCCCAAGCGCTTAGATCTGGGCTGCCTTGAGGACCACCCCCACCCCGTAAGACCCGCTGGAGGCCCCCCCCTTCCCAAGGGAAGCACAGCCAAGTCGGAGCTGCTCGGAAGAGAGACGCATCTCGGTGGCCTCCTCTCTCCCAGGGGACTCTCCGCCTCGGGAGACCAGGGGTGGCTATTGTTTCCTAGGAGAGAGACTGTGCTGGAGGACGATCTGTTTGCCTTTACCGGCCCCTCCCCCTAATAGTCCTTGGAAACCATCCTCACATGCTGCAGGCCACGGCTCCTGATAACGCCCTGCCCTTCAGGAGCCCGCTTGCCGGAATCCGCCTGCCTGTCTGAGGAAGGCTGAGCGTTTGTCATCCAGAGGCACTTTGCTCCCCAAGTCCCAGGATAGGGGGGTGGGGGGCGGAGACGGATGGTGCCTTCTTCAGCAGCCGCCTTTGTTCTCCTGCTGGCTTACCGATGGCCAGTGACCCAGAGAGGAAGGTCCCCTTAATGGAAGGCACGTGCGGTGTCTCCAAACAGCTGCCAGAGAGATTCCCCTGGGGATTTAATGGAGCAGAAGGTGCAATCTGCTGCCCTCAGCACTTTGGAGATCATTAAGTGGGAAGCACAAGTCTGGAAGGGAAGTGGGAAATCACCCTTGGTGTGGCGAGACCCAGGGTGCGTTTCCACTCTTTCCCCAGCCCTGGGCTCAAGCCCTGAGCCCAGATGTAGAAAGGGCTCTCAATTTAGATCAAAACAAGAAGGTCTGAGGGGGCTATGCTAGGAGGGCTGCATCCCCTAACCTGCTCAGGCACTGGATGCTGCTTTGCAGGATATTTGGAGGTGCTGCCTTCCCGCTTTAACCTGGAGAGGGAAATTTTTAACCTGGGTGTGGAGGCGAAGAGGAAGATGAGGCTCGGTGCCAAAGGGCCTTCAAGTGCACAGACTTGGCACAGGTGTGTGAAACCAAGAGGGTTTGGCAGTCTCAAATCTATTAGACAGCCTCCCTCCCTTTGGGAGGGTGGGGGGAACCATGACATTGACTTAAAGATCGCGGGGTCTTTCTGCTGGGAGCCTCTTGGGGCTGCTTAATTGGCGCTTCCATTTCGGAGCCTTGGGGGTCTCAGTCACAGTCAGATTTACAAGCTGTTCAGTTCTTCCACGAGTGGCTAGACGTTGACAGGGGCCTTGCTGAAATGAAAGCTGGAATACGGGCGTAAGATGTGAGGCGGGGGAAGATTTTCACCAGGCTTCCTAGCAAGTGGTCTGGATAAACCCTTCAACCTGAAAGCGGTGGATTAGCAATCAGGGAAAGAGGAAGACAGGGCTTCCAACGGTGCTTATTTGTTTATTATTGCTTTTAAAAAATAACAGAAAAAGAAACAGAACAAAGAGATCACTGTAATGCAGACACATACAAAAACTACATGTATACAGTACTTTAAAATGAATACAAGAGAAAATTGTATCACTGTAGCAATTAACAGTTACAATTCTATATACTTATCTAATGTAAATATTATTCAAGTACAGTTCATACACATTAATTTCTAATGCATTTATATAAATATTTTAACCTCCTGTATTTTATATGAATGTATTCCATATTTCATCGTACGTATCTGTACAAAATCCACGTCTCAGCTCATAGCTAACGAGTGCACTCAGGACTTCAATGCATCGGTTGAAAGGGGTTTACTTTTATCTTCCCAGTGTTGCAATATTACAGCAGCCTTTTGGCCATAATGAGAGCACGGAGAATCCATTTCCATTGTCAGTTGTAAAATTCTGACTTTTAGCCCTAGAGTTCAAAAGAATATTGGCCTCTGAAAAGGTTTAGCTTTTGTCACACCGTAAGCTTCCAGCCGTGCCTGAGAGCCAGAGCTCTCTTTTCAATAAATTTCTATGGCCTGTTTATTGCTGCACATTGGTGTTTTTCGAGGTTGATGACTTTAAAATGTGCAAATTTCAACTCTCAGAATTTTGGGAGTTGAAGTGCACCCATGTTCAAGGCGCTGAGGTGAAGAAACACTGCAACAGAGGATAAATTGTTAGTTTCCACGGAGCAACAGTTAAAGGCTCCAATGCAGAACAACAAGGGGACCTGGGAAATCTCGTGTCCCCAGTGCTGGGATCCGCCGGCAGTGGACCGGTCAAGAAGCCCAGGGGTCAAGCCAGGCCATTTCGGACCCAGGCCAGGGAGAGCAGCCCTTGGGTCAGGGGAAGCCAGGCAGGCTCTGCAGGGCTTCTGAGGGGCCCCTCTGCTTCCCTGCCCAGCCACTTGCCCTCCCTGCCATCGCCCGCTTGCCAGTCCTGGATGACGCAAGAGGGCAGACGTCACAGAGGGCTCTTTTGACGTCAGGACGCCGAGGGCGGGGCGGGTGACCTCACGCCGCCTCCGGAACTCGTGCGGCGCGCTCTGGTTCCCGGGGGGACGCCATTCGCGGACGGACGGACCCTGCAGGTCGCGTGCCCGGCGCCGGCCCTTCGCTGCGGTGAGCCGGGCGGAGGGCAGCAGGGGGGCGGGGGCTCCTTGCGCCCCCCCCG
>JANHFR010003687.1:16296-27677 GCA_032468015.1 Mimophis mahfalensis
AGATTCGAACATGCCTAATTACAGGCAGCTGGCTTGCTAGGCTAAGTCCTTGCAGCCTGCTCCACCAAGGTCTCTTAACAGTTTAGGGCTGTTATGCCAGTAACCGTTCCTGATGGACTGTTTGGAAAAATACGGGTACTTTGTGACTTGCCTTGGGGAACATGCCAACGAATATCATTAATTCTTTTAAGAAAAACTATTGGATTGGATGAATCAGTTGTCTATCAATATGAGTCTGCTTAATGGAATGGATTCTTTTGTTAATGTATCACAGTGATAGGTATTTTGAGTGCCAATTTTGGGTAGGTGCATTTTTAGAAGTAGGAGTAGGAAAATAGCATTAGACTGGACTACTCAACAGTGTTAGTAACTTCTTAAGTTCTGGTTGTACCCAGATAATCCCTTCACATTCTCCATTTTCATAACAGGAAAATCTATTTAGTTTAGCGCAGAATTTTATAGAAATAATGTTGCAGTGGATCTGTTGTTGTTTTTTTTCATCACCAAACAAGTAGGAAATCCGTATTACCTGTTGGTAACCAAATTGCATTTCTTAATATGGAATTTGTGTGGAGCGTAAGAGGTGCTGTCCAGTAAAATCAGTCCTGGAAGACGAGGGTTACAGGGTGGGCTGGGCAAGAAAGGCAGCTGGTCCCTCATCTAAAGGAGTTGAATTCCTGACTATATTCAAAGGTGAACCAAACATTTCTCATTATCTGTTTGCAGGGTAATTGGGACACCTCTGGTAGTGAATTAAGTGAAGGTGAACTTGAAAAACAAAGGAGGACCCTCTTGGAACAACTGGATGAAGATCAATAAGAAATATTTATACCAAATATGTTTACAAATTTGTTTTAATAAAGATATAGATGACTAATTTCAGGAAATGGATTCCAGTGTTCTGAGTTACAGTGGCATAATTGTGGCTCTTCGGTTCTCTTGCATAACTCAATATTTGACACCTAGCAGTTTGGCAAAGATGGTGAACATTCAGGATTCAACCTGACGACCTATTTCTTATCATCTAGGTAGCCTGTATATATCCCCCCCATGTACCTTTCCATTCTTCAGACAGCACATTAGGATGAGCAGAAAAGCTTTTTTTTAAAAAAAAATTAAAAAAACCTTTAAAATAGTGGCTTGGAAAAGTATTTAAGCCTTTCAGGCCTCTCATCTCTAAAATGGCTCACACTCAAAAGTCAGTAACTTCTTTTTCCTTGTTAACAAAGGTCCAAGAAGCTCAGTAATTTTCTTGCATCTCCAATTGTGTTGGGTTGTTGCTACTTTTCAAAGAGAGGAAAGGAAGAGGAAAGATGCTTTTTTTCCTTGTTTCGATTTATGGTAATCCAGGAACCGATGTTAGGTTTTTGAGAGTTACCCTTCTGTCCAAACTGATGATGATGGTTTCTATTGAACACTGACCGTAGGTTGAAATGTATACAAGAGTTTTACTCAGAGCTTAATTTTTAGTGTTAAGTTTTAAAACTGTGAAAACTAAATGATTGATGGAAATCCTATTAGGCCCTTAATTATAAATTTGGTAAAATCTACTTACGAAATATCATAGCTACTGCTTTTATTAGAGAAGAAAAAATCTGAAATATTTAAAAAATAAAATTGGTAGAGGGCATTGTTTTAGCAAATCACAAAATCAGACTGTAAATAAATTGCAATATGTTGCCTTAAGGACTTTCCGAAGAATGTACCACCAAATTTTGAAAAGCAGTTGCAATACTCTTGTTTAAAAAATCAATGTTGATGTAATATTTTTCTTTTAAGATATGTTGATCTGATGTTTAAAACTTGTTTTCCTTTTGTTCTCTTCCTTTGTACTAAATAACTTCTATCTGACGATTTGATGAAGTACTATCTACCTATTCATTCAGGAGTATTGACTACTGTGGTACAGACTAAAATCTTTCTGATTTGAATATTTTTGTACATTTTTATCACTTATTAAACCTTGTCTTCTAGTGTGCACTAGTATTTTTCTGTTTTATAAAAACTTGTGTAAAGTTGTCACATACCAATTTTCCATTCTCTCACTTGTTACTTTGAAGAGCGCATGTAGAAATACATCTCTCTAGTAACATACGTTTAATCATAGCAACAGAAAAGGCCTCTTCAGGATATATCATAGCATTAACATGGAATATTTTATGTGATTATTTAATATAATGATGTTACTTCAACGTTGATTTTTCGCTAGATATTTCTTCAACTTCCTAAGAAATAAGACTTTTAGAATAAGTTGCATACAGTCAGTCATTCTGATTACATATATTAATTTACGTAAAAGTATGGTAGTTTGAACCAGTGGTCACACGAAAGGTAAAAAACATCAGGCACTTCTGTTGCAGCCTCCTTCAGGACAGTTGTGAGATGTGGATGAAAACAAAGGCTCCTTCTTCCAGCAGATGAAACGCCTGCAGTTTAGTTGCTTTGACACCTGTTCGTGATATGCTCCAAATCATCTTTGCTTAAGATGTAATCTGATCATTTAATGACAATTATATTTCTTTCCATTGCTTCAGATAAAATCATAGTGCCATATTCAGAAAAGGACACGGTACTGGGAAATGTTGCAGAATTGTGCTATTCTAGTGATAAGTTGTAATTACTCTCCAGGTTTTGGATCGTTGATGTAGAACATGATGGAATCATAATATATATTTTGCTAAACTTGTTTAAAAAAAATATTTTGAAAAACTAAGTGTTGTCGGCTAGTTTAAAATTCCATAGTAGTAGTGAACAAGAGACAGACCAAAAAAAAAAAAAAAGCCGCCCATTATACTAGATGGCACATTGTGACTAAAATACTCAGGTTTATATTGAGACTAGAATCCTATCCCAGGACAACAGGTCAGAGCTGCTCCCTCCCCCACCCCCATGCAGTAGTATTTATGTAAAATACTTTTATTACTTTGCATAATTTACATGAAGGAACATGTTTCTAAGCAAATATTAATTTTTAAAGCATTGTCTTTATTTTTCCATTAAAAATAAAATGCTATAAATATAACACTGTTTCTTAATATTTCTCCATGCAGGGTACATGGTAACGCAGATTTTCAGTTTATGAAATGTGTTTTTGTCCTTCCATTTGTAAAATGCCTTCTACTCTTCCTTCAAAAGAGGTGAGCAATATACAGCAGAGCTTTTTTCCTTTGTCGTGCATGGAAGTTCTGCTGCGGCTCAAGGACATTCTTAACAGGGATTATTCCTCCCACTGCGAAGCCAGGCAGGATCACTTATGACAAAATCAGCTTGCCCGTTCTTTTTATCTGTCTCTGCCTACAAGCAAATTCCTAGAAGAACTTTGACATAACCTTTGGTCTTTCTTAAACTTTCTTCTCTCTGTGATGCCCGTAATCAGCAAGTTCTACACTCTGGACACATCAAGGAAAGCTGGTGGTTGGGCTTGCATTCCTGGACACGGCCCTTGAAGAGAAGCAAGGACTTGATGGACCAGATTGTTCTCCAAAAGGCCCTTTTTTCCACAGAGCACAATAGATAGGAGGTTAGGTTTCTTAGAGCAATGGGAATCAAAGAACTCAGAGATTGAAGGAAACTGGAACATTCCTTAAGGCACCACATCAGGGGAGGCATCCAGACTTCGGTAGTAATTCAGGCAAGGAGCCATTCCTATGCTTGTCCCCTTGGACCCCACCATGCCCTCACTGTTCTGAGGCCCTAGCCATTCAAGGAACCTGATTGCATGGTTAAGGTCATGGTGGCCGCCATCTTGAAGAGATCCAAGCGAAAGAACGGCTTTTTGTTCAGTCTCTTCAGCACTTGCTAACAAGCTAATTTGAGGGGGGGAAAACTGACTCCTGGGATGCTGGGCATAGATCCCTGAGTATAAAGTCAGGCTTTTATCATCGAGGAGAAGGGAAAGGTATTGCAGGAGGTATGGAGGTATGTAAGAAACTCAGTCTCAAAAGAGCCCAATCCATTTTCCATTGGCCCACTTTCCAATTCTAGGCAACCCCAGTATTTCTTGGAGTACTACATATTGCACTTTGATCCCAGACAAATTGAGTCAGGAAGATAAAAAAAATCCATTCCAGGCAAACAAGCCCTGGCTCTAGCCATGTTCAAGTCTGGTAGATGCTCCTGTAGCCTTGTGATGCTACTAGGTAATAACTAGCAAATAACTCCAAAGATTCCTACAATGGATGCAATGGCATGAGAAAGAGCTCATGAGACCAATACTTTGACAAAGAACTGAGGGTCATATTTGTATTTAGCCAATAATTCTTTTTGGAGATGACTTCTGGTGAGATGAACTAGTGACAGGCTGCCAAGGCAAACTGGCCAAGATTGGAATCTTCACTATCCTAATCTAGAGTCAGTTCTACAAAGTTCTCCATGCCAGGAGACTTAGTTTTTAAATCTGGAACAAGGCTAAGCCCAAGTCTATTTGCCTCTAAGAGCAGCAGTGGCAGAAAGAAAATAAATTTGTCCTCCTGTTCCTAATGGAAAGATGGGCAATGTATTTGCTCCTTCCCCCATTCTCGTTCACTCCCTTTTCATCCCCTATCTAAAATTAGCTAAAAAGGAATCTGGCCCCCACTTTAGTAATTTACCAGCTGTTTTTCTAATTGAAGGTATCCGTGTTGACCGAGCAAGAAAAGTGCATATTCAAGTAAAATTGTGATATTCTAGTTTAATGGGTTTCTGTGCTCTAATACAGTGATGGTGAACCTATCACATGTTTGTCACAGATGACACCACATTTTCAGTAACATGTCAGCATTCACCAGCATCAGACTACTATTCCCAAAAGCATGCCTCATTCTTGTGTAACTTTTGGAGGCTGTGCAAGAATGGGATGCACTCTTACATGGCCTCTGGTCCCTCCAGAAGGTACGTGAGAGGGCCATGCAAGTGCCTTTGAAAATTGTGTGAGAATGGTGCGTGCTTTTGCATGGTTTTTGGAGCCTGCAGAAGAACATTCTCCAAAGCCACTTCGAGAAAGGCAGCCTGGTGCAGCCTTGGGTAGGCCGCAAAGACTTGTGCACAGAAAGAATACCACATGAAGATAAGCAGTATGTGGCAAATCCTGGAGAATGCTGGGCTGTGGGGGCAATTGCACCATTCTCCAAGACACATACACCTTGGGAAATAGTGCACGGTGGACTTGGTGAGAGGTGGTGGTAGCACAAGGGCTCAGGCACAGCCTCATTGATGCTGCCAAGTTCCATTACTCAGTGTGGCCTAGACTGAGGGAGGGGAGAGATAGTTTCTCTTTGGTTGGGGGGGGTGCATGATACTCCAACAGTCAAGTCAGGTAGGCATTGTTCCCATTTTTTACATGCCGAAAGATTTGCCATCTGTGTTCTATCACATCAGTATCTACTGCTGTGTCCTACAGAAATGGCTATTCCATTTTTTCCCCTTCTCCTTCCAATCATGTCTGAGTCTTGGAGACTGCCAGGACTGCGGTTTTCTTGGCAAGATTTTTCAGAAGTGGCTTACCATTATATCCTTCCTGGATAAAGTGACTGGCCCAAGGTCACCCAGCTAATTTCATGTCCAAGATGGGACTAGAATTCAAGGCCTCCCGGTAATTAGTCTGATACCTTAACCACTGCACCAAACTGGTACTTGGTGCGTCTAATATCCCACAGTAACACCCAAGCCTATGTAATCTCTTCGTTCTTTTTGTCAGCACACATTCTTCTGGCAAAATCAATTTTGGGCAAGCAATATTTGGACTTCTGAACTGTCAATAGAGGCTGTGTCCTGTGAATTAGGTCATCAGTCCTTTCTTAGCACTCAAGTCTATTCCAATAGACTATTTATACTCATTATCCCCTTATTCACGCAGTTCTAAGATGGCTTCTCATCTCATTTAGCTTAGAAATCCCTTTCAAGGAATATCTAATATAAACAGATGAGGTGCCACCTGGCTATCTTAGCCTAATGGACAGAGAAAAGTGGTTTCTAGTTATGCTTCAGATTTAATTGGAATGAAAATGGTCCAACCTCATTTAAAAAGTAACTTCTGACCTCCACTGAGGTGATCCTTTCTCGGGCTTTTTAGTGTTTCTGACTAGTGGAACCTGGAAGAATCATCAGCACTAAAGGTTTGGATGGAATTAAAAATCACTGGCCTTTCTTTTTCTCTATCAGCAGGGAGGTTTAGCTATCATTCATTCAGAGCATTTGCTTGGTAGATTTTCTACAAATTTAGTTGTGAAACAATGCTGTTCCCCCATTGAGTTCCCCCATTTCTCGTTTATCAACATTTACATAGTTGAGAAATCTGGGCACACAGACAGACACAGACCATTGCTGGTTGCAACTGATGTTTGCGTGTTATCTGGATCTAGTTTCCATTCTTCATGTTGCAAGATTTCGGACACAATATAGGTGTAAGTTGGCTGCAGTTTCATTAAGTGAAGATACTTTGAACTTGATGGTAGATGTACTTTAGTTTTTCCTATACCAGAGAACTTGCTAAGTCCACCAGAAAGCAATGCTTTAATGCATGAACAAGCGGTAACAAACAAGTGCTCATTTTCAACAACCCTCCAGTTCATCATTTCATAGGATTTATACTTAAGATTATCATTGGGTATATCTTACATCTCTGATCTAAATTCAAATACTCTAAAGGAAGAAATGGTACACATTTCCAAACTGCAGTTCCTTGGGGAGTATATTGTAGGAAGTTAACTCACTACTTCTGCAACTATTTAAACACAGTAGGTTGGCTTACTGCTTGTTACTCTCCAATGAAGCTCTATTCCTGCCTGGAGAGTGCTACAGTTCATTCTACACAGATGATTCTCCTTTTATATTTTTTTTAATCCAACCATTATTATTTTTATAAATAACTCAAGGTGGTGAACATTCCAAATACTCCTCCCTCCTTAACAACCACCACTCTATCAGGTAAGTTGGGCTGAGAGTGACTGGCTCAGTCACCCAAGCTGGCATTCGTGTCTAAGGCCAGGACTAGAACTCACCATCTGGTTTCTAGCCTGGGTGATGCACTAAGCAATCCATAACTATAGCTATCTCAGTTCATCTATCTGCTTTCATAGTCTACTGCATTAGGAATACAATCTTCTTTTTCCCTTATAGGTTTTCAACTTCCAATAAGGATTTAGCAAGAGGGAAATGCTTTACTACACCTGTTGCATCATATTGTGGAAGTTGAACCATCCATGAAAAGACAATGTAGTTGTGTAAATAGTTTATTCAGTCGTATGCCATGAACAGATCAGAAAAGTAACATGAATTGCTTTTA
This sequence comes from Mimophis mahfalensis, assembly GCA_032468015.1. Taxonomy (NCBI): domain Eukaryota; kingdom Metazoa; phylum Chordata; class Lepidosauria; order Squamata; genus Mimophis; species Mimophis mahfalensis. The sequence goes on from JANHFR010003687.1 coordinate 23,558, forward strand.
TAAAACACCTATAATATTGCTAAGAAGCAGATCTATCTACTAGATAAAAGATCCAAGAGAACGTGCCAATATTGCATTCTATTTAGTTACATTGAAATATTGCAGTATGCTACAAAATATCTTGCACCTGTTTATGAGACCTTGAATAATATTGCTGAGCTGGATTTTGCCCAAATCAAAAATGTTCATCTTTCATAATGGAAAAGATGCAATAATGGCACATTCTCTTTTGTATGTCAAATATACATTGCTGGATTCTGTCAGCATGTTGGCAGTTGTTTAAAATAAATTTTCTGTAAAGAGACAAGCGAAGGTTAATGAAACAACTTTTGAGCCCCAGACTGTCCATTTAGTTAAATATAAAAACAAAACAAAACTATAAGTTAAGAACATTCAGATTGTATAGCACAGGTTGATGCATTTTTAAACAATATTTACAGTATTACCCAAGACTAGAGTGGGAATTAAAGAGAAGTGTAAAAACCATAAAAAAGCACCAATTTTGTAGCAAAATATCTGTACATTTAAAAACATTATATAACTACACATTATCAAAGGAATATGGGACCTTGACCAGTGGTTCACAGAAGCACAATATTAAAAAAAAAGAATTAAGTGGTTAAATACTATACAATAAATTTTACAATTAACATAATGATGCAGTGCTACCAGCAATGGGAAGAATGCAGGCAAGATGATTCTCTTAACTTCCAGTTTTTTACTTTGGAGGGAAAAAAATCAAGGGTCCTACCTTGAAGCAATATTGATAAATAAGACATTAAAGTTAGCTTAAAGTTTAACGTGTGAGCATCCCAATCCAAAAAGAGGATATCTAAGCATTAATCATCTGAATTTTTCAAGTGTACCCAGGAGAAGGTGTGGCAGACCCTGGGGGTGGAGTTAAAGGAGGGATCAGCCTAGAATCCATATGTAGCCACAAGTGAACTAAGTCCAACCTCTTTTGAATTCTGTTGACTCTTATCTAACTCCAAGCAGGTGCTAATGGTTAGTTAAGAATATTCCTGGGCATGGCATGAGTAATAATAAATCAATTTAATTGGACAGGATCTTTTGTGCCTGACAGTATCCTACTGCACTGCGTTACATTCAACAGTTGTGTAACCTGAATGTTAACTGAAGGCAAACCAGTGCAGAAACATTGAAAATGGATTGGTGTAAAGCATAAATGGAAGTGAACTGTACAATTTCCTTTATACGGAATCCCACAGCATTCCTGCAATGTTACTCTAACCTTGTTCAAAGGGCACACTGCCTTTTCACCATTTTGAGAATTGAGCAGTTTGTGATCCTTAGGAATTCTAATACTGATTATTGAGAAGTTAATACCTTAGTGCTAATTAATAAATAACATTGTTACCCCAGGGTTAGGGTTAAGGTTATGTTTGCCACTACACTGCAAACACAGTAACTGTGTTTGCACTGTGCCCATTCAGCTATATCATCTCGTTTTATTTACCTTTAGCAACAACTGTGTGTACTAGGCAGAAGTTGAAAATAGGCAAGTGTGTATTTAATCTAAATCCCATATTATTCCCACATTGCATTTACAGCAGAAATCCCTCTAGCTAAACCAATTAGCTTTAAATCTTGTCAACTGTATTCACATCTCCCTTAACATTGCCTTTATGGATATTTCCCCCCAGCCTTAAAGTGAACTAAATTTTCTTAAAGGGTCCAAGTTATTTTAATATCTTTTGCTCCTTTATAGATAACAGATTCCTTCTCCATGCGTACATATACACATATGTGTGTGCATATATACACCCACATGTATATAAACACACACATACACATCTATATAATGCTAGTAAGTGCAGCTGAAGCTCAAAGTTAACTCGTCAAAGTGTTCAGGAATGTATTGAAAATATTAAAAAAATCTACAGCAGCTCTTATCAGAATATTTCCTATTTACAACCGGTTATGAAATAAAAAAAAGTCCATTGAAGGCTATTTACTAAACTGTATGTAACAATAACACACAAAAAAAATACATTATGTATTTTACATTTTGGTTAAGAACACTGAAGAAATTTTATTGGTGTAAAAAGTTACCCAATCAAAAAAAAGAGTCCTATTGCTTTCAATAATTTGAGTAGGTCCTTGAAATTTAGGCACTTGGTAGCTACAGTTGTATGGCCAGCCCATTTTTTTTTTTTTTTGCTTTACATTTTTTATTTTTCATTCCTATGCATTTTCAGTCCTTACTGAGCCCTTCAGAAGACTAGTTAAAGGAATTCCGAACAAGGCCATAGCTAAAATGGCAACATAAACAGAGTCCGCATGGTGAGGAAGCAATCAAGGGCACTTTCTACTGGTTTACAGGCACGGTTTCTCCCATCCGGCTCACATAGCCAGTTCAGCACCATTGACAGCACGTAGGTTCTGATCGTCAACACGTCGCCGCACGCTTCTCCTCACCGCATCGGCTCGTCGGTAGGGTTGGTTTCTAAGATCTGCGGGGGAAACAATGGAGGAGTCAGAAGCCGCCCGCCCCCTGCTTTTGGATCCAGAAAGGGAGGGTCCTGCTGGCAGCCCATCAAAGCAGCTTGAAGCCAAGGAGAAAAGGGACCACTTAGATTCACAGAGAACTGAGCAAAGAGCATAGAGGGGCCTATCTTCACCTACTGCTAAAAAAGGCAAGGAGAATTTATTTCTGTTTTCTTTCTTTTTTTTCTCTTTCTTCCTGCCTGCCTGCCTGCAAGCATATGATGGAGACAGAAGCTTCTGATCCCTTGGTGGCAGCTCCACTTTGCTATTTACGAAGCAGCTGTGGGAGCTTTTTCTCCTTCCGTCCTCGCCTCTCCTTCCTGAATATCTCCACAGGTTGAAGGCCTTCATCAGCTCTTTCCCTGCAGAGTAAATCGCTCTCGAGAAGAAAGGGCCTCCATCACGGGATCAGCCCTGGGACGTCAACCCACATCTTCACTAATGATCTCCCTCAGGAAGAAGGAAGAAAAGGGTGGCTCTTCTCACAATCCCAGAAGGGAGAGGAGAAAGGGAAGATGGCTAGTGGGGACAGCTGTGACTCAGGGTTAACCTCCCCTGAAATCCTCTGGTGATTTCTTCAAAAATCCCTCCTCCTCCTTCGCCTTTCCCGCCTGCTCCCATTTTCTGTTTCTCAAAGGACGACATTTCCCATCCCATATATCTAAGGCTATATAGATATACCATAGCAAAAACCAAAGTGGCAAACAGGCACTATTCTTTCTCTTTCTCTTTTTCTACGTCTTGTCCCAAAAATCCTTTCACCCATATGCCCTATCTTCCCAAGCTACATCAAATTTCCCAGCTAATTTGGCTCTGCCATTCCCAATTCTAACAGGGGAGCTGACAAGAGAAGCAAAGCAATTAAAAAAAAAAAAAATCAGGGGCCCAAGGGATCCAGTAGTGAACCCTCTGCTGGAAAAGGACATTAGGTGGGGTTCAAATGTCTTGCTAGTATATCTTGTCTCAGGTTAAGGAAGAGGAGTGGGAATTCAGTAAAGGGCCCTCAAGTTTAGGATAAACCTGGGACATTCCTAGTAACGTCATGATGTCATTTGGCAGTTTTAGTGGCAACTTAGAACCTGCCACTGCCTTCTGCCCGGATGTCTTCCGTCCTCAGTCTAGTCTGCAACCCTGTTCTTCCTGGTGGTCTTTGAGCCAAGAACGAACCAGTCCAGGCCCTGCTTAATTTCTGGTGTCTGGAGATATTCACCTTCTGCCACCAGTAGCCTCCCACCCACCTGTCCGTTCCCACAGAGTCGGCCTCCTCAGGGTGCCGTTGGCCAATGTTGGCTGGCAGCCCCCAGCGGGAGGGCCTTCTCTGTGGGAGCGCCCACTTTGTGGAATGAGCTGCCCCCGGAGATCTGAATCATCCCAGACCTGAGATCCTTCCGTCCCACCCTGAAAACATGGCTCTTTGAGCAAGCTGGTCTAGCCTGAGGGATTATTAATTTTAATGGGATTTTAAAATTGAATTTTTAATCTGTGAGTGTAATTATCAAATTTTGGGTTAATTGTATTTTAACGTTTCTAATGTTTTTTTTTTAATGTTGTAAGCCTCCCTGAGTCCTGTGGGTGTAGGGCGGCATATATATTCAATAATTAAATAAAATAT
>JANHFR010003687.1:110057-123714 GCA_032468015.1 Mimophis mahfalensis
GGCCCCTCCTCCTCCACCCAAAGCCCGAACCGCACGGGAGAACAATAAGAAAGCTGGCTGGGCTTGCCTGGCTTCTGTGCATGTGCAGAAGCTGGAGGGGGCGGGGGGGATTTTTTTAGAGAACCGGTGGTGGGATTTTTTGAATCCCACCACTGTATACCATATCAGATGTTCTCAATTTTCAGCAGAAACTCTTCCCCTAAAAATGTTCTTAAAATGTAGTCCAGTGGCACAAATGATTTTTTTTTCCCAAATCAAAAGTGCAAAAAAGCTGGCTGATTTACATATTCACACTTTTTTATGAGCTAAATTTTTGGTTTGCAAGTTTTTACAGTTAACTTGTTACTCTGCCACCCTGACAGAGGGGAAAAACAACATGATGATTTCCTTACCGCAGAGACTCCAATAAATTTGCATTTGTGTCTTAACACTACTCACAGCGATGAGGTCAAGATTATTGTGGCAACCTCAAATTTGGTACAGTTTCACATTTTAAAAATATACAGATAGTCCTCGACTTACAACCATTCATTTAATGACTGCTTAAGGTTACAACGACACTGAAAAAAGTGACTTATGACCAGTTCTCACATTTATGATCGTTGCAGCATTCCTACAGTCACCTGATCTAATTTCAGGTGCTTGGTAACTGGCATGTATTTACAATGGTTGCAGCACTCCGGGGTCCTGAGATTGTCATTTACAACCTTCCTCTAGGGAGCTTCTGATAAGCAATGAAGGAAGCCAGAGTCACTTAATGACTGCATGATTCACTTAAAAACTGTAGTGTTTCACTTAACCATGGCGAAAGATCATAAAACTGTGGTGGCGCAGTGGTCAGAATGCAGTACTGTAGGCTAACTCTGCCGACTGCCAGGAATTCAGCCCTGATGGGCTCATGGTTGACTCAGCCTTCCATCCTTCCAAGGTTGGTAAAATGAGGACCCAAATTGTTGGGGACAGTATTTCTAAGTGCTAGTGCTAAAACTATGGCAAAACTCACTGAACAACTGCCTTGTTTATCAACAGAAATTATGGGCTCAATTGTAATCGTGAAGTCAAGGATTACCTGCGTTGTTGAAGTCTCTTTAGGAAACCATGTTGGTAAAGCCACAGAATGTGGAAGGCCATTCAGCCATCTTGCCCAATCTTCTTTCAGTGTAGGAATTCAGATTAAGAGCATCCCTGATAAAGGGGGTGGCCATCTTCTGTTCGAATCCAACCAACAAAAGGAAGCGCATTGGGCTTACGTAGAGTAACCTGTATTTTGGCCTTTACAAAAGATGCTTTGGGCTATAGAGACCATAATTTTCTTTGTCAAGTTAAAGCAATAGTTTAATTTTCCTCAACCAACTTGCACTAGTCAGAAGAGAGGAATATAGCCATGTAGCCACTTGACTTCTAGAAGCAAGGATAATGCCAAGTCACTTGGAAGAGGTGCTTTGTTTGAATCATTTTTGAAGCAAAGGAAGCACCTGAAGGTCTGCACCGCCCTAGAACCCAGTGGTTTCCTGGTAACTGAAATGCTGCAGACTGGGATCATCTGTCTATCTAGCCTTTATGGGTTTTACCTACCATATGAAACCAGGATTCTGAATGTCTTACAGAGCTTACATATAAAACGCAATAGAGGCAGTCTTTGACTTATAACCATTCATTTAATGATGGTTCAAAGTGATGACAGCATTGGAAAAAGTGACATGGTTTGTCCTTCACATTACAACCTTTGTAGCACTCCTGTGGTCATGTGATCACAATTCAGGAGTTTGGCAACAGTTGCAGAATTTTGTGGTGATATGATTGTCATTTACAACATTCTCAGTTGTCTTCCAATAAGCGAAGTCAATTGGAAAAGCCAGATTTGCTTTAATGACTGCATTTCTTAATAACCACATGATTCAATTAAGAACCATAGTAAAAAATGGTTGTAAAATCAGATCAGTGTGATGACTCACTTAATTATACTGATTAACCACAAATCAGTGTGATGACTCACTTAATGATTGCATCGCTTCCAGTCCCAATTGTGGTCATATGTTGAAGACTACCTCTATAAGTCAGTACAATAATTAATTGTGTGGATTAAATATTAGCTTTCCACTTACTATCACGCAATGATGGTGAAAAAACCTACCATTTGTTAATTCCATTCATAAATCAATATGTGCATTGGTTATTGCTGAAAAGTCAAAATCCTTCTGACAAATTCCCACTCCATGATTTCTTGCATTAAAATGTCTGAATGATTCTAACAGTGAAAGGCAAATATTCTTAATCCTATAGCATTTCGTGTTTTTCAAACTTGGTATTAGGCTTAAGTTTGCATTTTAGAAATGTCAGAAGCTTCATTAATTCACTTTACTCATTAATTACAAAATTTATGTATTTGGAATGTATTTTATGCTCATGCATAAAAAGATTTGAAGCTCTTTTCAGAACAGCACGATGGTGGAGGGGAGGATGATGGCATTGAATCATTCAAGGTGGATGATAACACCACAATGATAAATACGCTTTCTGTTAAAAGAAAAATACACATAATCTAAAAAGGAAAAAATTACAGAAGCCCTGAAAACAAATTAGTTATGTGAGAATATTTAGAGTAGCCACATGTCTATTCATATCATCTTATATTTACTTTCAGTTGCTGTATGTGATTCACAAGTCAACTAAGGCTCTACACCAAGGGTGTCAAACTCATGGCCCGCAGACCACATGCTGGCCACGCCCACCCCCAGTTTAGCAAAGGGGGGGAAACCATGATATGTCAAATGATGATATCATGACGCCATAAGTTTGACACCTCAACTCTACAGCATGGACTTCTCCCATCCAATAAAAGACTGTCACATACAAGATCTTCATTATCAAAGGTTGCCCAGCATGCACCAATTTTCCTTTTAAAAAAGTCTGAACTTCCTCTCAGAATCAGGCAGCTGATCCATGAAGCAATTTTCTCAGTATATATAAATTACCAAAAATATACTTTTACTATCACCTTTCTTTCCTTCTGCAGCATGGGGACTCATCTGAAACAACCCAGAATTAAATGCCTCAAAATTCCTAACCTGATGGTGATTTTCAAATGTGCTGGGTCACAAACCCCCTTGAACTTCTACAATTCTTCCCCTATAGTGTGCTGTTGTTATTTTCAATTTGCAAATTTTGCAGTATATAACTCAAGGCAAAGGGCTTACCTAATACTCTTCTACCTTCTATTTTCTCCACAATAACTATCTTGTGAGGTGGTTGGGCTGGCAGAGTAACTGACTGCAAGCCACCCAGCTGGCTTTCATAGCTAAGGTGGGATTTGAGCTTGCATTTTCTTGCTTTCTAAGTCAGGTGCCTGAATTAAAAGTTTAATATCGCTAAAAATTATATAGAATGTACAGTGAGCGAGTCACCAAAAAAATGGATACTGTCCACAGTAAGACAAGGCAGAATGAAAACTGACAACAGCAGTGTTTTGAAATTGCTTATTTTTGACACAATTCTTCATTGTTTGATGGCCCATTCATTGTATAGCTTGCTTGTCCAATTCAGACATTATTTGTAAAGGTTTTCACATAGCTGGGTTGACACACGTTGTTACAAAATAAATGGCAGATTCATTGTCTGGAAAGAAGTAATTGAGAATTAGGTAATTCTTCCAGCAGCACAATAACTGACATTTCTTAATCTGTGCCTCAACTCTAGATTGTATTGTACAATTAGTTTATCAGTGAACTTAAAAAATGAACAATTCAGGTCAAAATTAAGTGCTAAAACTTTGCATACTGAAGGATAAAGCACTGGGGCCATAAAATGGAAGACACTTTATTCAAAGTCAGACTCTTCCATTAGGATGTATTTTTAGCATATACAAACAATTAACTCATCTGACAACCAGCACAGAAATCCTAAGGGAAAAATTAGTTTCTTGTAAATAGCTAAATCTATTTGAATTTGAAAGTTCAATTGAAAACCGTATGTCCAGAGGGTTTTTTTCAGCATTTTTTTAAAAAAACCTATTTCTCATTTTCTGAAAGACATAATACTGATTGACTGATTAGTCTGCAGGTATCAAAACACCTCTCTCTTTAATAAAGTTTCAACCGTTTATATTCATCAATTCAAATTACAGATACAGTCATAAGAGTCTTCTTTGGTCCTGGATATGGACACTTACTTTGAACAATTGTTTTACACCCTAGTTAACACCAATGGAATAAAACTGCTACCCACTTGTCCATAAGAAAGAGAGAAATATGCCACAATGAAAAAGTGAATATTTCTAAAGCTATCCACAAATGTTTTAACCCTGTTTCACAAGAAAACAATATGGCCTCTCTGTTGAGCAGCCATGCCGAATATCACTATGCAGATTCTTTACATTATTGTTAGCTATTTAAGTACAGTACTATTCTGTCCCTGCCCTACCACTATCTTTGCTAATAATGGAGTATGATAAAGAGACAGGACAGAGCATTACAACCAGTGTAAAGGACAAACACAATTCCCATACAATACACCTATGTAAGGTGTCCTGCCTAGTCAAACAGCTTAAAAGCAACACCTTGAATAGGCCAAGAAGAGTGTGATTCAGCTCATAAAAGCATCAGTAGCCCAAATGGCTCAAATTTATTTATTTATTTATTTATTTATTAGATTTTTATATGTAGATATTTTATAATGAAGAAGCCCTTTATGAACTGAAACAGCTGAAACTCCCATTGTAATGAAAGGACCAACCAACACCCAGAATTCCAGCCTGGAGGCATAAAAGTTTCTGTACCTACTATCAAGGGGGCTTTCCCCTAATCAGACATGTAAATGCTCTCTCCTGCATAGCACTTGGAAACCAAATGAGAAGAATTTGTTTTTTTCAATGGTCTCCTGTACAAGAGATAAATAAATCACAGGGACTCTGTATACTTGCTCTGAATGATGACATTGCTAACTGCCAAAAAAAAGCTAGGTCCATGAAATTCTAGATCAGACAAGATATTAACAGAAATTCAAAGTGTTCTCTTTTGACCCTGAAAAGGACAACTTTGCTTGTCCTTTCATATCCCTAAAAACAAACATGTTTTGCAAGCCACAAGCTAGGTGATTCGTTTCTAGAAATAAATACCCACGTATCGAATAACAGTAAAATAATGCTGAAATCCATGAAGTGCATTGTAAAATATAGAATTGCCAGATCATTCTGTGACTCTGAAAGCTTGAGTAAGTAACATAGGAACGTTGTGTATGAGGAAATATTAATTTAGTTTAAATTGGAAGGAACTAATCAAGGGAATGCTTCACAATATTGTTACCATATATTCATGTACAGTGGTCCCTCAACCTACGAGCTACTCGACATCCGAATTTTTTGAGTTACGAAGGGAAAAAGTGGCCACACCCTTACAAATTTTTTCGACATCCGAATGATAAAATAAAGGGGAAAAAATGGCACCACCCATTAATATTAAGTGACTTGATTTGCATAGCAGTGGTTGCTGGTCCTTTGCTGGAAATTCAGCATGTTCTGAATTTTTTAAGCATTTATTCAAAACTTTGAGCTATAAAGGAGACACAGCTTGTTGTTTCGTGTTAATACAAACTAGATCTTTAGAAAAATGAAAAATTATGTGTGTTGTCACCATATCTTTAAATAATGTGGTCTGTCAAGAGGACTCTAAGCTTGTGAGTGGGAGCACATATTAGAGCTAATTTTCTTGCTTGCTGCAGGAAACGCTCCAAAATACTGTCAACAGGACAATAAGTTTGTAGTTCAGATCTGTGTGCTTTGCAGTGCATTGCACCAGGTCCCAAAAAAAAGTGGTAAAGTGCTATTGTAAAGGTTTTTTGTATGTTGCTGTACCGTTCGTATGCTTTTAAAATGCATTTAATAAAGAGAGTTCTATAAAAAATTGGGTGTCTGGGTCTTTTTCTTGGGCTCTGGAATGAATTAATCAGTTTCCAATGCATTCCTATGGGAAACCACTTTTCGACTTACAAATTTTTTGACCTACAAATGTGCATTTGGAACGGATTAAATTCGTAAGCAGAGGGACTACTGTATATGAATTTTTTAAATCCTATCTATGTATCTTTGACCAAGTGCTTGGGGATCCTATGATATAAAATAATAATGATATTGCCACAGAACTAAAGCACCACAAATGTACTAGGGAAGCATATACATATGATCTCAGAAGCCAGGGTGAATCGTAGTGTAGATACTACCACAAAGAATGCCTCCCAATAGGCACCCTTCGGCTGTTACAGATGTCATTATAAATTTAACACACTACAGAGAGCTATAAAAAGAGAAGCAATAGTGGAATCCCTAATACTTGCCATGAAAAGTATAGTGGATTATGAAGCAAATATTCAATTTATTGACCCCAAAAACAAGTACAATGCAAATCAGATCAATATATGCTTAATTATGCAAAGCTAATTTTTATGAAAGAATTCTATAGACCCATAAAATCTTAAAGATAAATCGCTAATTCCATTTGATCAATGACCAATCACTAATCCAAACTGTTCACATATGGCTGACACTAGCATTAATCTGCTCAGTATCAAATATGCATTTAAATTAACCACAACCTTGGAGTCATACAAGAGTTGCATATAATTAAAATGCAAGAACAACAGAATCAATTTAATTCCAAATCACACTAGAAGATATAAGCCTATAATTACTAAGAGATTTAATTGCTAACTGGAGTAATTTCATACTACCATTTTCCCTATAATTGCAAACAACTTGAAGGGCTGCAAACACGGAGCGCCAATAGTAGTGATAATCTTTTTTTAACCAACAAAGAAAAAAAAAGAGAACAACTAATATTCATCATGGTGTATTAAACTAACTGATAGCATCATCGGAGTGTTACTGTTCTTAAGGATGGCCAATGCCCAGGCAGAAAAGATATAATATAGTATTGGGAGGACCAATGACTCCATGAGCTTTTTACAGAAGTCACCAAGGTGAAGGATGCAGCTGATCATGCAAAGTGGTGTTTAGTTATCAGAAAGCAGACCCTGCACATGCGGGAATATGCTAGGAAGAAGAACCACCAAGGTGAAGGATAAATGGGCATTGCAATTCAACTCCTAGATACAAACTTTAATCTACAGCAAGAAAGTCATGAGTTTTACCTTCATTAGGTGGGCTGGTGCAATACATGAAGAGACACAGCAATTCAGATTAGTCAGTATCAATGCCTATAGTAATGAACTTAAGCAGGAGTAGCAAGCTACAGGTCCAAGGGAAAATGGAAAGAAAACAAATTCCAGCCATGAAAGCTTACGCTTAATACTGAACAGTTAAACCAGTTGTTTCTATACTAGCAAACCTTTACACACCAGCACCATCTGCTTTACTACAAGCCTAGGATAGAATGAATAGCCATGATTGGATAAGCCTTCTCATAACTGAAAGACAATTCTCCTGTTTTTATAGAAGGCAAAGCAGCTGAATCACTAGTAAAAGATAAGATAGACAAACTAAGAGTAACCAGTGGTGTCTACAGAAAAGTGCAATGATGTTAACATGAGCATGATGATGTAACCACTCAATGCTACAATTATGAATGTGTCAAAACATAGGATGACATTGGGGTGGTTATATTATCATGCAGTATCATTGTTTCACACACACACACACACACACACACACACACACACACACACACGGCCTCCTGTAGTAACATCCATGCCAGCATCTTTATTTCACAAACTGCTCATATGACTTTTAATAAGCACCCCACACAATGTTGAATTCTCTGAATACAAGGAATAGTAATAACTGTAGCAGCACTTTGCAAAATAACAGCAATCTCCACTGCTTTCCTGAATCATGGTCTTCATCTCTTTGCCCCATAACCATAATTGTTCAGTTTTATTTTCCCAAGTGTAAGAAAACGCTGGATCCCATTTACTCTGCAGGATAAGTTTAAATCCCTAGATAAGAAAGTTTTGGATTCCAGCCTCTGTATTGTTGGTAATCAGAATTACATCACTGTTGCACTGTTAAGGCAAACTATCCAGAACTGCATGGGCATCAAATAAAATAGTACACCATATTTATGCATTCAAAAAAAAAAGAAATACAGCCACATTTAACTTTAACAAAACCACAACAGAGATGGAATTATAATACTGTAATGACCTGACTCACCATATCGTGACCCACCATCTCTCTGAATTTTAGTTGCATGTGGCCAGTTTGTGATGTTGTGCTAAAAATGATTTTCATGCCAACTTTCTATGAATCACAACTGTGGTACCCAACAAATAAATAAAAATAAAATACATAATAAAAGCAATAAAGTCACAAAAGAATGAAAAACATTTTGAAGTTCCGCTTTAAGGTGATTAATTGTGAAGTTTTCATCTTCTATCTGGAACAGCCCATTTAGAGATCGGTCAATTCTTGCATCTCAAACTGCCTAGTTTCCACCATTGTGAGGTCACAACAAAACATTTTGGGAGCCAAAAAATTTCAGCCTTGCAAAGTTTTGCAAACCTCTGTAAAAACAAACATCAATGATAATAAAAACAAAATCGTGTAAAAACAAAATCATGTACAGTGGAACCTTGGTTCACAAATGCTTCGGTTCACAACCAAACTTCTTGAGGACAAAGAAATTTCAAGAGAGAAAACACCTGAAAGAGAGCGTCCTTCCATCGTGGAGGCGGACTCTCCTGCAAAACAGCAATCCCTCTCTCACTCAGAATCGACTGACTGAACAATTTTCTCTGTTGTTCATGGTTTTCTCAGTGTTTTTATGAAATGATTTTACTGTTACACTGTGTGTTCTGTGGCATATTTAACTACCGTCCTGAATCTGTGTGCTTCAAAATCTTAAAAAAACAAGAGAGATGTCTGGAACGGATCTATCATATTTTCATACAACCCAATGGGAAATTTTGTTTCAGTTCACAACCAACTTGGTTCACAACCAAAGTTATGGAACCAATTGTGGTCGTGAACTGAGGTTCCACTATACAGGACTAAATGGATTAAACCTTGACGCGTGATTTATACTTTGGGATATGACTTGTGGACTTCAGCTCCCAGAATTCCTGAGCCAAGATGGCTGACTCAGGAATTGTGGGAGTTGAAGTCCATAAGTCATAAAAGGGCCATCCTCTTTTTCTATGATAGTATAAAGAACATCTGAATATAAAGGGTGCAGAAACAAGTCAGAAAGATATTTCTTGCCATATTTCAAGGTTTATGAATGTTTTTGCAGGTGGAGTTTTATGATATGATGGTTTATGATAGAAGTATTGTCCAAAGGAGAGAAGTGGAATAAGTAAAATCAGTTCTAACACCCCACATTCAAGTAGACATACTACATTGATCAGTCCGTATGTACTTATGCATATCTAGAAGACCTCAAAATATGCTCTTGATAGGTTTCTTTAAGTTGGTTGACCATTGAAAAAAAGCTATTAACAAATGCACTGAAAACTATCCCAAGCTTTCTATTCATTGTGACATCAGATTTGTTTTATAAGTGAAAGTAGGCACTCTAACAATAAATTCTATGAATGTAGAATGCCATGCAATACCATGCCAGCAAAACTGTTCTGGAAAGTTTCTGCTTAACAGCACGGATCACAGTAACATGTTACTTACTGGGTTTCATAAAATGTTGATTGGGAGATGAAGAGTGACAGTCCCAATAGGAAAAGAGACATCCAGAAGCAGAGGATGAATTTGCTAGCTTGCAAGTTTCCTTCATTAGTGAGAAAGGAACAATTTAAGAAGTTCCAAATTACCAGGAATCCAGAACTTTCAGAAGTCAGCATCACATCAGCATTTGTTCACAATTATTACTGACCAATGGAGGCATTGACATGCCACCAAAAGAGCAGAGAGAGAGAGAGAGAGAGAGAGAAATCACTCTCTTGAACTATTCAGTAACCGTGCTGCTGGTTAACAGTTCTAATTTGCCAAGGCACAACTTTTGAGATAAAACCACAGTCTAGTAAGTTCAATTTTCTAACAAAGATTCAGGTCTTCTTTATCATTGCAGTTCACTGGAAAATGAATCAGTGAGAGAGAAAAAAGTAAAACCCAAGCACAAAACCTTTATTCAGAGTCACTATAGTTATCTCTCTAGACAATGAACAATGTATGTGAGCTAGGCAATATATTTTAAATGCATTTAAATCTGGGTTGGAGAAGGGAATTAGCATGATAATACCTACTGTGTAGAAATTCTGTGTTATAGCTTGATTCATTCATGTCTATTTGCTCTACTCTCAAAGCTCTTATTAAAACAGAAAGCAATGACTGCATGCCTTATGGTATATTCAGGGTAACACTCTTCAGCTGCATTGAATTAGAAGTGGAATGAGGCACCAAGATTTACAGTTTTGAATTATGCCGCCAACTTCCCTTTGCTATGCTAACAAGTTATGAATGTCCTTGATTTAGTCATAAAAAAATCAAAATGCCAGAATTTCACTAGGTATTCTGGATCAATAATGCTCCAACTTTTCTATTTTAGATGACATCAACTGGTAGATCAAAGAACTACCAAGATAGAAACGCTCTATCTTTACCAAAAATATTTATATATTTACATCCAAGATGTCGTTCTATTATTATTGGTTATGATAAATTTTAATTACACAAATACTGCAAAAATACTGTTAATGATACTTTATATTTACACTTGTATATGTAAAATCCGAAAAGAACCAACAATTTCATCACCAGGAAAGAAATGATATAAATTTTATTAATTTGTAAACTTGCCTCTATGCTCAAACCTCCCAGTGGTTAATGGTGAAAGTATATAGTAAAAAAAAACAACACCTAAAATATTTACTATAAACAATTAAAGCATCTACAGTAAATCAAATCAATATAATTAAAGAATCAAACATAAAAAGATAACATCACACAAAACTGTAGCATTATCCAAACAGATCAAAGTACAAATAGCATCTTCCTATTCTCCAAACTCCTATTCTCTGGAAAAGCTTTGTTTGTAACATTTCTGGAGAGCAACCAAGTGTGGATACCTCTAATCTCCGTAAAGAAGTTGTTCCAAAAGACAGATGACCGCTAATAATAGGCCTCAACATTTCAAGGAAGTAGACATCAAGAACTAGTAGTAGCAGCTTCTCCAAGTGTCGCCATAATTTTAGTTGAATAAGGCCTCTGCAAGGGCCGAGGCATTAACCTTATATGGTTCCATATATTAAAGCCAGTATTGTGAACTCCACCCAGAAGTCTAATGGAAGCAATGCAGGTTTTCAGGACCAGTTGATGTGAGCATTAGCTGCACGTACTGCAACTTTTGGTCTTCAAAATACAACACATTGTAATAATCCAAAGAAGTACCAATGAAAACTTGTTACTGTATCAAGGTTGTCCTACTGGTGCATTAGCTATAGCTGAATAAAGTCAGCTCTTGACCATCCAGCAATAGCTATAAGACCAGGAAGACCACAGGTTCTGGATCTGCTCCTTTGGGCTGTACCTCCCCATCAGAAGGCAATGTTAAAGTTGATTGCTGCTAATTTAACAGCTTATTAGAATGTCATCTTCACAGCAATTGTCTGCATAACAAATCTGATTTGTGCTTAACAAATTGTAAGCCGTCCTGAGTCTCCGGAGAAGGGCGGCATATAAATGGGATTAAAAAAAAAAAAAAAGTCTGCCGCAGAGTCAATTCACAAAGAACAACTCTGTCCTAATTAGGTTTCACTTTACACTTCACAATTTCATCCCATCCAAGTTCCAACAGCCTCCGGGTACTGGGACAAGATATCATCTCTCATATGGCCTGGGGAAGGCAATGTACAGATTTGCCATGCAGACAATTGCAGTGAAGATGACATTCTAATAAGCTGTTAAATTAGCAGCAAACCCTATTAAGAAAAACTGCACTGGAAATCTTTTCCTCCATAGCAAGGATGACAGTGAAATACCACTAAAGTGGTCCTTATGAATTTTAATTAGGGAACTGAAAGGTAGAGGTGTGGCAGACAGTCCCTTTAACAGAAAAGCAGATACCCACAAATGTGAAATTAAGTTGCTAGCTTGCGGGTTTCATGCTGATCATATCAGACACCAAACATATGGATGAGCTTCCCTAGCAATTTCAAGTCAACATGAATGAGCAGAGGAAAAGGACTGCACCTTGCAATGCCCCACCCCAAAAATGGCTCTTTTCCTCTTTCACAATGACCAACCAAAACTACTTCCTAATTAAGAAGTGGGACCCTAATAAAACAGCACAAGTTCTAACAGGAAAAGAGAGGCATGGTCTCTGATGTAACTCTCTAAACAGCCATCTTCTGGAGTATAGTGGTTTGTAGGAAAGACCTTGGGAGACTGAGCCACGAGATGACTACATACAACAGGCACCATATAAATACTACACACAGAACAGCCCAAAGCACAGAGAGAAGTTCCCTGAGGTTGGGCTCCAGCACGAAACAAAAAGCTTGGAAGACCAAACCTCTGATCCCGCTGATTGACTCAGATTGGATCCTGCAACCTTATCCTGGGACATTCCTTTGTGAAGGTAAAATTAGTTCATGTGGTTTCTATCTGGTTCATCCTGTGAAACATATGGCCTAGCATTCTCTGAGTTCTAATGTAGCAACCTGTACTGGAAATAGTTAATACAAAGCACACATTTTTCTGAGCTCTGATTAGTATATTGATTAGACAGGAGATTAAAGATACTGTATTAGAATTCTAGTACTTTACTTGCAAATGAGAAACCTGTATATAGGCAATTTAATGCAGCAATTTTGTTCTTTCTGTTGGAAGAATGAAAGTAGTAGTCCTCAAGATAAGGGCTGGTCTCTTTTGTGAAGCTCGACGTTTTGGGGAGAAATGGTATTAACCTTTTATTCACAAGCAGTGTGTATAAGCCCAACCAATTTACACCTTATTCAATAAATCATAATGAAACCATGGCTTTACATGAATGCAATTCTGTATTTATACTGTATTTATTTATTAATACAATTTATAGGCTGCAGACTATCAACAATTCTAATTAAGAATTAAAAAAAATTACAAAACACAAAGATGGAACCATGAACAGACCCAGAATGTAGAGAGTAAGGAAGATGGCCTTGATGAAGACATTCAAGCTTTATCAACACTAAAAAAGGAGAAACATTATCTTACATCCATAACAAACAGGTAATATCTGGAAGAGACTCAAACACACGTTTCCCTAATTCACACGAGTATAAGAAGGGGGAGGAGATACAACAGAACCAAACTTGCAAAGGTAAGTTAATGTAAGTATTGTAGCCTTTCTGTGCAGTTGAATTCCTGCTCCGGTCTACCCAACAGAAAAACAGAAAATAAGGAGAACATCCAGTTCTATTTTAATAGCTTCCTGAACATTATCAGGGTGGGAGATCATCCAGGATTATTAAAGAGCTTCCTATATTCATTTGAAAGGTATTGCTTCTTGACTCAGGCCCAATGTCACTTCATACTTGATATCTGTCTGCCATCAATAAACTAGTAATGATAATGTTATCATATTTGTTGTTGTTGTTAGTTGAGAAGTCATGTCCGACCCATCACAACCCCATATACAATATTCCTCCAGGCCTTCCTGTCCTCTACCATCCCCCCGGAGTCCATTTAAGCTCACACCGACTGCTTCAGTGACTCCAT
>JANHFR010003688.1:25391-36628 GCA_032468015.1 Mimophis mahfalensis
GAGATGAGCACTGCCCCCTAGAGTCGAGAACGACTAGCACATATGTGCGAGGGGAACCTTTACCTTTACCTATAGAAATTATAATGATAATTTCATGTATATATAACATTGTGGGCTAATTTTCTAAAATTTGGCTAAATATTTATTCAGGTTGGAAGCACTTCTCCACACATTTCCAACCACGTTCCTATTTGAAACTTTTTGAGGATATAATTTTTCAATTAAAAAAAATAGAAGAGAATATTCATAGCTCATTGTTGAACTGGCATCCTTGTTGCTGCCTTAGCTTGGTGAGCTTGGTAATTTTCTTGCAGACATTTTATTAACACACTAAGTAACATCATCTGGTAACATGATGATGTTATCTAGTATGGTAATGAAATGTCCTCAAGAAAATGTTCATGCTCAGAGAATACCAGGAACCCTACAAAAAAGAATTAACTGCATTCTGAAGTTTAACTTGGAAAAAGCCAGATGCATTTTTCCTCATTGCATCTTAACAGTTGTTTATGTACTATCAA
Organism: Mimophis mahfalensis; assembly: GCA_032468015.1. NCBI lineage: Eukaryota > Metazoa > Chordata > Lepidosauria > Squamata > Mimophis > Mimophis mahfalensis. The sequence goes on from JANHFR010003688.1 coordinate 25,913, forward strand.
ATAATTTTCCACTCCTAATGACCACATAGAAAGACAGAAGTAGTTAAACTTCATATAAATACCATATATTTATTCCATTTTTATTCTGATTCACTTTTTCTTAACAGATAGAAGGATAATAGGTAGCCAGTAAAAAATTAACTAATCTACAAGATTTGTATGAGAGATTAGATATGGTGAATCAGTACTGAATAAGAAAAAAATATCAGTAACTAACATTATAAATATTCATACTAAAAGCAACAACAACAAAATATATCCATGAAACCTCGAAGTTTAGTCAGATTACCAATATTAACTTGATCAATGCAGTGTTTGCATTAGATGAATCTCTGAGCAGCATTCAATAGAAGACAACAGTTTTAAAAGTCTTTTCTTTCACTATCTGTTTAATGTAGAGATAGTGAGCCTTGGGTCATAGGTCGTTTATAATCTTCTGTATAAGAACAGATCAAAGCAGGATAAAATATCAGGAGGGAGAGGAAGCTGGCAAATAACACATTGAGTCAAAAAAGGAGGCAGAGCCAGGGAGAGGATGGTATGTGTGTATGTGTGTGAGTGTGTATGCATGAGAGAGAAACCGGGGGGAGGGGATTTATCCCTATGGTCATTCCTTAGAATGCTTCTGACTGATCTATTCCAAGCCTCACATGGCCCAGACTAGGGACGCAGCTCACACTATTATTCATGTAACACATAGACATGAACATACATAGATGCAAATAAAGGGGAGTGATGAAACAAAATATATAGCATCCTTCCTGATTAGACATGCACAAAACAGCAATAAAAGCAACACAGATATAGTCACTCTGAATAGATAATAATGGCCACACGTGTACATATACAAATAGATGTTATGACACAGGTGGTCAAGAAAAGACAGACCTTTACAAAAGTCCATTATTGTTCTCAAGACGTGCTCAGCAAACAGTCCTCCAACCACCAGTAAGATTCAGCCCCACACTATCTTGAACACAGACCCTTTCATCCCCCAAACCGCAGTCCATATATTACCATATCAGGAAAGTCCACAAGGCAAAGTCCATGCATAAGATAAATGGTGATCTCAAAGCAAGGAAAGAGTACAAGGGAAAGGCAGTTCTGAAGGTGATACAAAGGCTAGGGCAAAACAAATGGCAATCCTCAAAGCAAAGGTGAAAAGCAGCCCTCAAAGCAAGTCAAAAATGCATGAGTCAAACCTGGGGGAGTGTAATCCAAAAGAAATAATTGTTCCTTACAAAGACTAACTCCCCACGACTTCTTAAGTCACTCCACTGCAGGTATACCTTGTGAGGTTGGGTGGGTGGGGGACCTTCTCTTGAGTAGCCTTGTTGCCCTTCTCTGAGCTTGGCTATGCTCCACTCTCTATAGCCTTGGATCAAAGGGAGGAGGCAGCTGTTCCTCATCAGGGAAGATCTGCTGCCTATCAGCACCACTGCCAATCAGCAGCCAATCCTCTCCTGTGTCGGTGATGGTCATCAGCTCTCCATTTGGCCGACCACCAATGCCAATGCCTGAGTGGCCTGGGACAGCATTGTCCTCAGCCCCTGGCTTCTTCAAAGGGAGATGTGCCATCCCTGTCAGATGGTCCCAGTTCCACCTCCTGCACCTCCTCCAAACCAGGTTCCAATGGGGCCATGACAGTAGATGCAGAATGTGTACATACAGTAGACATTCTGATTAGTATCTGGAAACAAAGTATATATAAACCACAATATTGCCCCCGCCCCCCCAAAAAGACCAATGGCTTCATGGATCCTGCTGACCAAGGCATTAGAAAGTGTTCCAGAAGTTCATACTTTGTGTGCTTTTCTTGCTTTATTAACAATACAGGTTACCCAGCTTGAATTTGTTGAATGCTGTGCTTAACTGTTACATGCATTTATGTTTTGTTGGAGTTCTTTAAATGTGTTTGGATTAGAGAAACAATTATCCTTATTTGAGACTTCTTCCCTAATCTGCAAAACAAACAGCAGACAGTAGTAGCCAAAATTATCATCATTATATGAAAGAAAAAGGAATAATTAGAACTCCACTAAACAAAAGTTCAGTGACTATGTGTTGTATAAAGATAATGGTGTTAATCAGAGCATACTGAGATCAGTAAAATAACACTTTGTTACTTGAACACATACATAAGATTGTACACATGGAAAGTAGAAAACTATAATTATATTGGTAGACTTAGATGATAGAAGTCTCAGCGTTCAGGCAACAACTGTCAATCTTTGAACCACTAGGCAAGCAGCACTGTGGATGAATAGATTCTGCTGTGTTGCATATATCCAGACATTGTATCTCAGTTTTCCATAAAAATGTTGTCCCTTATTCCCAAAACTCATAAGATAAAGAATACTACAATATTAAAATCAATTACTGTTAACAGTGATCCACAAGGATTGGGCTTTCAGATGCAACATAAAGAATGTTCTCTTCTAGAATTGGACAGCCAGAACCTGACAGTATATTGTTCAGGAAATGAAATAATGTTTTTTCTTACTGGGTAGAAGACTTCACAATTTTATTTCAAACTAACAATTTAACATACAGTTAATCCAGTCTTCAAAAAAAATTTGTTGCCAGGGCACGTACTGTATGTATACCACGAAATACGTTATAGATAAAACATTATTTTATTTTATGTATCTGATTTCTATGGCTCCCCTTCTTGCATAAAGACTCAGAGCAGCTCACGGTATTAGTTTATAAGCAGGTAAAAACAATACAATGAAAACAAGCTAAAAACAAGTATAAAGACATATAAAAACACAAGATAAGATGAAGAATATTCTTTATTGGCCAAATGTGATTGGACACAAAAGCAATTTGTCTCTGGTGTTTAAGTTCTTGGTGTATATACAAGCAATGAAGTGATAAATCATAAAGTATAAGATACAACCAAGAAAGTAACAGTCATACAATACCGATAGGAGTAGGGAGTAGAAAAGAGGAGAAGAAGAATACCAATAAAACCCTACTATCTGGTTAGATATCCTTAGGCATAAGACAGTGCTGTTGCAATTAGGTGTTTAGCAAAGTGATAGCACAAGGAAAAAACCCTGTCTTTTTGTCTAGTTGTTTTGGCATGCAATATCTCATAGTGGTGTCTGGAGGGAAAAGTTAAAACATAAAATAAACATGCATAAAAACAAGCTAAAAATCAATCTACAAACATATAGAAACATATTAAAAAGTGTCCATAATAAAGAAACTAGAACAGATTCACAAAGCTTACTCAAGATATGAAGCATTAAAAGAGCCAAATAAAATCAAACAATAATTGATGGAAGAATTCCAAAAGATAAAGTATCTAAAAGAAAATGATTTTGAAAATTCAAATGAAATAGAAAAACTTTTGGTGTACTTCATTAGTGTAGGGGGTGTTTTGTTTTTTTTGATAGACAAATTACACAATTTGTGATTTTTATAGTACAAATACACCACAGAAACTCAGAATACTACAAAACAGACCACTGTTACAATATTTTCCAACAAAATGGGTTGTAATTTTACCAAAATGTGCCTGACCATTTAACCCATCAAGACACAGTCAACAGAATCTAGAAGAACAACTCTCATTAAAAACATCTCAGAAACAATCAACAGACATTATAACCATGCAACATTATCCTAGTACACAGTCCAACTAAAGCCTTCCAAAACATCTTAAATAAGCCAAAAGACCCCATAACTCAAGTGGAAAAAAATAGGACTCATCTACAAAATACAGTGTAAGGACTGTAACAGCTACAATGTAAGACAGAAAGGCAGAAGGATAGCAAGCAGATTTATGAACACCAGCTAACAATCAGAAGACAATAATATTCTAAGAATGCAATAAAACTCGCAAGATATGGGTAGATTCAACCATAGTTTTATCTAGGAAATTGTAAGAATCCTAGAGCAATCAATCAACCAGTCAGAATAGAGCTAGAAAGGCCTTGGATATGTTCTAGTCGAATTCCCTGCTCAAGTGGGAAACTCTATACAATTTGAGACTGTCCAATCTCTTCTTTAAAACCCCCAGTGATGAAGCACTGACAACTTCTGAAGACAAGTTGTTCACTAGTTCTTACTGTTAGGACAGTTCTACTTAATTCCAGGGTGCTTTTCTCCTTGAATAGTTTCCATCCATTGTTTCTTGTCTTGACTTCTGGTGCTTTGGAAAATAAGTTTACCCCCTCTTCTTTGTGGCACCTCTCAAATACTGGAATACTGCTACTATATCGCCCCTAGTCCTTCTTTTTTCTAGACTCACCATACCCAGTTCCTGCAACCATTCATATGTTTTAGTCTCCAGGCCTAGTTGCGCTTCAGTGCATTATTTTTTCAAAGTCTCAACATCTTTTTGTAGCGTGATGACCAAAACTGGATGCAGTATTCCAAGTGTGATTTTATTGAAGTTTTATAAAGTATTACTAATACTTCATGTGATTTTGCTTTATGCCCCTGTTTATACAACCACCTACAAAAATGCTAAAGAATTTTTGGAGGCTTGGCACTTAAAAAATTAGCCTTCAATAAGCCATATTTATACACTATTCCAAAGATACAATAATAAAGCTATGAAGAAAGCAAAAAGATTAGAACACATCCAGCAATCAACAAACGAACGGACAACAGGGATTTATATTAGATCAACAATCTTGCAGAAAATGATACTCTAATAAAGGAACTACAAAGGGGAAAAAAACCCATATCCCCATCAATAGTGTCAAGACAAGCTTTGATATAAAAACAGGAAGAAAAACTTACACTCATTAGCACTGATTATGTTACAGAATCAGATAATGAAACATCTGCTAGCTAACAACCAAGGTCAGAGGTAGGGGTGGGCTCCAAAAATGTTAGCAACTGGTTCTCTGCCCAGTTGCTTGGTGAGTGTGGCCATGGTGGACATGGCCTAGTCAGCCTCCTTCATCACAGTGGGGGGCTGTTTTTGCCCTTCCTGGGCTCTGGAGAGTTTTCTTGTGCCTCTGGGCCCTCTGGAAATGGCCTCTCTGGGCTCTCGAGGCCCTCCCTTCTAAAACTTCTGGGGGAGCTGTTTTTTACTCTCCCGAGGCTCCGGAGGCTTTCCTTGAGCCTCTGGGAAGGAGAAAACTGCCTCCCCTGGGCTCTGCAGGCCCTTCAGAAGCTGGAAATGGACCTGTTCCAGCCCTCTGGAGTCTCCAGGAGGCCCATTTTTTGCCCTCCCCAAGTCTCCGCATGGGCCCTGTACTTACCTGGCATCCAAACTTGGCTGTGTGGACACTTTTGGGAGGGGCGGCGTGGGGGAGGGGAACCACCCAGGGGTGGGATTTATGGGTTTGCCAAACTGGGCAGTCCCTAAGCTAGAGGATTGCCCAAACCCATGCAAACCCATAGCAGCCCACCCCTGGTCAGATAGTAACAAGGACTCCATGGTTTGGAATCTTCTAAAACCAAGGATGAATCTAGCAATCTCATCATAGCATCACTGTCAACCATATGTATATTGTTACAATTACAGTAAAATGATTTCAATACATATAATTACAGAGTATAGGGCAACTAGCTATGAATTTGAATCTGACAGTGTTTTCCAAGTTTTATTAAAAAGTTGTTATCTAATAATATTTCCACAGGAAATAGGTGAAGACTTATTTCCTATGTCCCAAGTGCGTATGTATAAGAGAAAAATGCATAGAAAGAGAGAAAGACAAAGTGAATTATTTGTAAAGTTATTATGCCCAATCATAAATCAGTATTCTGCAGTTATACTAAGTCATTTTGTAGCTCCTGTCACTTGTCACTCTTCATTGTTTTTTTTTTTACAATATAAGAATGTGAGTGCCTTGTATTTTGGCTTTAGTGAAAGAACAAAGGCTTTTAGATAAGAACAATGGCTCTTTTCTTTCCAATACCCTTGGTCAGAGGTTTAGCTGCAAACCAAGTTTTTCAGAAAGTATTCTTTCATATTGCTGGCAACATGTGAATTAACATGCAAAAAGTGCTGTAATTATCAGAACAATTAGCATACACTCTAAATTGAAATAAAAAAAAAATCATAATTACAAATGTCATTATGGGGTGGTTTCTTTTTTCTGTGCAGGATTTTAGAATTTGGCACGGTATTTCATCTTATTGAATTTCTGTGTATTTTAATCTATTATTATTGCTGCATGCAATATTGTATTTTGTACACATTCCCTGCTGTGGAATTAGATGTGCAGCCACTGTAGCATAATGAATATGCTGCATAACAATAGGAATCCTTTAAAAACACAATAACACTTTGAATTTCATCATTATGAAAGATTAGGAATGTACATTTTAATTCTCCTGATGTTAGTGTGAGCATGTTGTGAGCTGAAATATTTAGGGGTTTGTTGCCAGCTTAATTAAAACTATTCATTGTCTTGCATCAAAAATATGATTTGCACTGAGTTCACATATTTCAGAATTAGATTTGCACTGAATCACATCAAAGACCATCACTGAAAATACTTAGGGATGATATGAAACTCCTGCTGCTTAAACCCACTGGGGTTTAAACAGAGATTTGGTCTGAGTTATTGTGGCACTATTCGTTTCATGGCAACTAAATTTCAAATGAGAAAGATGCCTCTTTGAATCTTGCATTGCATATGATAAATGGTTTCAGGGTGTATTGAAAAAAAATAGTTAAGAGATGGCTTGCATGATGCAAGTCGAGATATTGTAAATGCCTTGTGAATAATGAAAGAACAAGAAACTTATTGCACGATACAATCCTGCCAAATCTTATATTGCAGGGATGTCAAACTCGCAGTGTCAAGTTGTCGTCACATGACATATTATGACTTTTTCCCCTTCTCTAAACTGGAGTGGGTGTTGCCAGGACATGATGCATCCGGTCTTTGGGCCGCAAGTTTGACACTCCTGTTGTATTGTGTAGGTCTTTTTAAACAGATCCCCTAAACTCTGTTTTCCTAATTTGTGTGGGTGAAGCTCTTCCTAAAGATAATGTTGTCAGGTGTAAAATACGATCTGAAGCATGCCTCATGTACTGTACAATGATATAGGACAATGCCTTTTGCCTTATGTTGCAGCATTCTGTACCATTTGCTTCTCTTTTAAAAAAACTTGGAGAGTCATAAAATATATTACTTCCCCATTTAAGCTTTAATAGATATTAAAACTTCCAGGGCAGCTTGACTTCCTTTATTACTTAGAGAGATTACTAGGCTACTAGAGAGGTAGAAGGTATATTAGACTATCTTATAATGAGTCATTCAGTTGGTCAATGTGACATTTATTGTTAACTTAAATTGGCATTATCTGTTATGATACTACTAGCTGATTACCTGGCTTTGGTCAGGTATAGTCATCCTGGAGCCAGCTGCCTCCCTAAGGTTTCAAAAGGACTCACCTTATCCCAGCCGAAGATTTCAAAAGGCCTCAGCTCGTCCCAGTCTAGGCCTCCATATCATCTGCTGCTGCCTCCTTCTTTCCTGCTTGGCCCCAACCTTGTCCCAGGCAACCTCCATTTCAAAAGGCCTCCATATTGGTGGCCTGTAATGCAGAGGAGTCAGCCACAGCCTGATGCTACTCTCTGGCACCCCTTGTGGTGTCCTTATGGAAGGAGCTTAAGACAGATGTGACAGAAGACCTGGGGATCAGCATTTCGGCAGTATTTTTAGGGAGCAAAGACACACACACCCCCAACAGTATTCATACCCCCACAGTGTTTTTCTCCAGAAGGTAAGCTACCTACATGGAAAATTTTGTTGTGATTGGTCCAGCCGTTAAAAGAGTGTATATGGAACATACATACATACACTGCCCACTAGCCAGCCAGCTAGCCACCCACACTCTGTTTTATATATAGAGAAGATAGGAATGTTATGACTTAGCCATTGTTTTGTCTGGAATTACCAAAGGTTGAACTGAATATAATGCACATGTGTTTTACTCTTGGATTGTTTTCCTTGATTAATATTCTCCTGCATATTTAATAAATATTATTTCAGCCATAATTTTAGAATTAATCAAAGAAAACACAAAGTCATGTGATGCCCAAATTTTCTGCAAATGCACATTATTCTTAAACTGGGAATGGAGGATAGTTGGGCAGAATGTTTTTTATACAAATATACACAATTCTTATCCTAACACCAAAATCTATATACAATCAAAAATAAAGTTGGGATTAAATATTCATTCTAAGAAGATTGCAAAATGAAATTCACAAATTTATCTGTTTGGGGTTTTCTGATGATTCTGATACTGATTTCTGATGATTACCAAATGGTAATCTAAACCACTGCAGCATTTAAACAATGATTTCTAATTTTACAAATGAATTGTGATTAAACTATATCTTTTTGTATTTTGTCAACCCGATTCTACTTATATTAAGCTCAAGTAAGCATAAATATGGATCTATTACAAAATGTACGGATAAAAAATATTAGTAATAAATCAAAATATGTGCACATGTAAGAATACAGATACAGTTATACTGAAATAACTCTATATTGAATTGTAAATTTGATATGAAAAGTTGCAAAAATGAAATTATAGTTGGTACTATATACAGAAAAAAGGCAAAATTAACAGACTTCTGTATTGGTTATTTATTTATCAAGAATGTCTGTTGCAAGCAAGGGAAAGATAGAAAATGGTACATGTTTGATTCTCAACATATATCATTCTCTGTCTCTTTTTACAGAAGCAGTGACATGGTAGTAGAGAAACATTTTTTTTATCTGCTGCCACTGCATCTTCAAATTGCCATCCATCTAAATTTCTGAGTCCATCAATATATCTTATGTCTTTAAAGACAAAGATTTAGTGTGGTCAGCCACTGACTAAACCAGTGACTCAATCTCTGATAAGTAGCTATATTCAACTCTAAGCAAAATCTTCCAGGAATTCAAGATAAATTGTGATTGGAATTACTCTTTCATTAATTATACAGATGTTCTTCAAATAGAAGACTATATCCCCACTGACTTTATACTTTTATGGAGTAAAGCAGTGATGATAGCATTTGGGAAAAATTGAAAATATGGTAAATCATCCCTTCCTCATTTGTAGAACATTTCTATAGCTTTCAGTCACAAATGAATTGTGTCTATTGTGTCTAATTGTAATAGATTATTTTTGTATGTGAAATTTAATTGATAGAGGATATATTGCAGCTTGTGTGTCCCAGTTGTTTGAGCAGGACTCATCACTTGATATAATCCTGCTGTATCCTGATTAAAGTCTTTTTATTTTCTTTTTAGGAATCTGTAATCCATTTATTGGGGTGGAGTCTGAAAAGAGCTGAGCATTTACTGGCTGGATGCCCTTCCTGATGTCTAAGTGGAGTTCACAACAGATATTTTATCTTTGCACCCAGATAAAGAAACATCTGCCACTGTTTAGGATTGAAATCTTAGCCTTCTAAGTGTGAGGTGAGCATCTTCATCTCCAGGCCACTGCGCCACTCAAATTAAAGTCTTTTTAGTAGTAAGTATTAATTCTTGTAAGTTCAGACGTAGTCATTTCCCAAAGATAACCACTGTATTCCAAGTAAGACTAGATAATGCATTCCCTTGTGATTCTCACATATTTTCAATCTGTAAGGTACAATATATCTGTTTTCCTTTAGAATTTTGGTGGCATAATTATAAAACTCCATGGAGTTAAGATCCAACATTAGACATCTGAATCTAATTATGGTATGGTGTAAGCATATATACATATGTGATAATTCGTGCTTGGAAATCAACAATTTCCACATATTTTGTATATTGGAAAAGTTGTTATATACCATCATTAAAAGCTTTGTGATCATATTAGAGATAGGTGACTAAGGAGCACACTTTCAAATTCACTTTCATCTGAGGAAGATTATTATTTGACCTTAAGTGAGCAACTGTATATATTGGCTCCATCTAATTTATATGGAAAAATTGTAAAACATATTTGGATATTCTGGAAAAACAATAAAATATATCAAACAAGGAAATTTTAAAAATGCATCTGTATGCAATACATTGCCATTACAGGGAAAAAAATAAGAAGTATTGCCATTAGTAACAATTGAGGTGACATCCCATAAACCCTATACTCAGATTTATGGTCCTGCAGTTTTATGGTATACTATGAAGCTTTTTTGAACAATGAAATCAATAGCATTCTTGAACTATATTACAAATTATATATTTGTATCATTTCCTTTCAGAGCATTTCCTGATGATTTATGTTGTCACATAGTGCTAACAAATATATATATTGGAAGTTGAAGGGTGTGAACAATATATACACCTATGTAAATATAATCTGTATCAGCTGTATAGAGAACAGGAAAGTACATATTCTAAAAACAACAGAGATTTGTTTGCTTTACCACTAGGTGGTGCTCTGGTACTTTGACTGTTGCAGGAAAGGTCCTTTAAATAGAGATCCTTGGAAAAGAGCTAAGCATCACTGATAAATGGCTAATCTACTCTCTGAGCTTTCTTTTAATATTCTTTTCATACACAAGAATGCTACACAAGTATGTGTGATTTGTTACACAACTGTTACTTGTAGTGTAGTTAATAATAATGCATATGGTAGTTTCCCACCTCCCTAAGACAGAGACCCCTGTGTCATTTGGATCCTTCTGAAGTCAGTAAATGAGGATTCAGACTGTTGGGGCAATATTTATTTATTTATTTTATTTATTTATTAGATTTTTATACCGCCCTTCTCCCTAAGGACTCAGGGCGGTTTACAGGG
>JANHFR010003688.1:64809-77740 GCA_032468015.1 Mimophis mahfalensis
CAGTATGAGCTTAAATGTACTCCGGGGGATGGTAGAGGACAGGAAGGCCTGGAGGAACATTGTACGTGGGATCGTGATGGGTCAGACATGACTTCGCAACTAACAACAACAAGCCCTTCCCACCAGGGACCAAAGCCGTCTCCTAGCTCAACCCCTATCCTATCCTAATTCTTGGGGGAAGAACCAAGTCCCCTGGGTCTTCCAAAAGGCTTAAAGAATATGGATCCCTTGCATCTCAATGGAAGCTTATTTCAAAGGATTGGGGCAAGAGGCAACATTTAAAGGAGAGGACCTGGAGTGCACCAAATAGTGGGGAAATAATGATTTTTAACATGAATTCTGATAAGTTATTTAATGATTATTGTGTAAAATATCATTAACTCATTAAAAAATATTTTTATTACCATCCTTTCCCATTTTTTCTGGGGGGTTTTTTTGTATAAGATTTGAATAACATTGTTTAAAATAAACAATTCGTTAACATTAGAAGAACATTCCTTCTTGATATTGATGATTTCTGAAAGGCAAATATTTAGCAAATTGTTATGAAGTTTCTGCTGAAGGTAATACTGTGAATCCAAAGCCTAAATGAACAATCAAGCGCAACAGCAACAAAATTGTTGTTTAAATATAAGAACATATTCTAGGAAAATAGAAGTCCCAGAGCCATAAAGTATGGCCTGCAAATCTCTAAAGATCTGCCTCATTAGCATTACCAAGAACAAATGGTAGCAGCTGAAGTAGTTTCACACCAAAACTCAAATATCTTAGATCATAAGATAACTAGGAATTGCTACTCATATTGTTGGATGTGCAGGCAGAAAAGTGATTGAAGCCTGGGAAACAGGTCCCTGTTTTTGTTACCTGTGAGCAGGAGTGTTGATTTACCCCTAGCTTATCAAGTACTTAAGAAGGGGGGAGGGGCTTGACAGCACAAGGAAGCTACAGCCAATGACTGCCATCAACAGCCCAATTTACATCTAAAAAGCTACAAACAATAGGCACTACACACTACACACAGAACAGCCCAAAGCACACTGAAAAATTCCTTGAGGATGGGCTCCAGCATGAGTCCAAAAGCTCAGAAGACAAAACCTCTGGTCCCAGTGACAGACTCAGATTGAAGCCTGCATAACTGCAAGAAACAATGCCTTTCTTTCCTTCAAGAAATTCAGGAAAATACAGAAAATACAGAAAGTCTGGCCTTGTCCACTCCATATTACCATTCCCTTAAATGTGCCTTTCTAAAGAAGGTTGACTGGCCTACAATCAAAGTAAGACTATCCATTCACCATCCATGCATTTGGGGAAAATGAGATTAATGGAAGCGTAGATAAGAAATTAAGGAAACCATGCCTATACTACAGATGGCTCAGTGGTTTGCTTGAAATATAACAAAGGGGAAACTTCGCTAAAAATATCAAGGTAGGAAAATATAATCAATATGTGAAGATGGATGAGTATATGTGATAGGATTGACAAACAGAGAAAAGAAAAAGCCCTGTTAGCTCAAAACAGTTTTGCGGGCTTATTGACAAAGCTAAATTGACATATTTTAAAAACATAAATTCACACATTTGTAAACATACAGACACAACAAACCTGGGTTTCTGAACAACATTCCTTGCTCATGCATAAAATGAAGATTAAGGACAGCTTAGACCTCACTGTTGATTGTTGATTGTACGATCACACGTAACACTTGAGCTGAGTTCAACCCTTTCTACAAGCAAACACTTGAAAAATCTTACAAAGTGGCTGTGGCCCAAGAAAGGAGAAAAGTAGGTGTCAGAATTAAGTTAACAGAAAAGGGATTGACTCCAATCTTTTACTGGCATATGTTCCCCAATCTATGGAAGTACAGATTTCTCCTCCAATGTTCTAAGAACAGGCAAATTGGTGCAACACAGCTGTTTTGTACAGATTCAGCAAACATGACTACCATCAAGAGACTGTGGAAGTTACAGAGCAAAATAGGTGGAGACCCCAAACTTCCTGCCCTCCTGTACACCTCGAAGAACTTTCTACTGTTGGAAGTTAATACTCACCCTTCCCCCTAGAGAAACGAAATATTCTGGGATACAACTTGGGCAGAAGCTTAGCCCCCCACCTTTGCTAATGGCCCATTAAATCCCTAAGCCAGTCTATTCTGCATAAGAAACATCTACCTTCTTCAGGCAGAGGAAATGCCCCAAAGCCCCTTCATTGCACCATCCACCAAGTTTCAACCAAACTTAGCACACAGACAGCCTACAAAGCTTGTGTTGCATCCTAACTGACAAGTAATCCTTTACTAGAGTAGATTATATTTTGGTATCACAATCAATCTTCTTTGTAATCTCAAAAAAGCAGGGGGGAAGAGTCTACATATTTAGTTTTAGTTTGATAAATAGCTTGATTTTTATCCTGCCTTAAGCAAAGAATGCAAATAAAGTTTGGATGCAATTATAATGATATCAGTAATTATTAAAGATTGGAATTCTTGCTCCTGCCTTTTCTTTAATCAGTTTGAAAGTCCCAGGGATCTGTGAGAAATGCCTTTGATTAATGTTTTCATTTGAGTTTACCCAATCCACTTTTCCATGAAACTTACACTTTTCTAAATATAAAAATAATTAGATAAGAACCATGGAAGATTATTGTTTTATATATTTTCTGCTGTAATTCTATATGTTATATACAGTGGTTAGAAATAGAATGCTGCATTGCAAGCTACTTGACTGTCGGCTGCCTGTAATTTGGCAGTTCAAATCTCACCAGGATCAAGGTTGACTCAGCCTTCCATTCTTCTGAGGTGGGTAAAATGAGGACCCAGATTGTTGGGGGCAATAGGATGACTCTGTAAACTGCTTAGAGAAGGTTGTAAAGGACTGTGAAGCAGTATATAAGTCTACGTGATATTGTCATTATATAAACATCTGAGGACTGGTTGGTAAAAACAACCAAGACAAATGGCAAAGTTACATGTTTGATTAGAGACAGATCAACAACTATATTTATTAGTGACTGTAAAGCCCTTATGGACTTTTTGTTGAAAACAGACAAAAATGAACTTGTAATTCATGTGTTTGAAGACTAAGGAAGCTTATGGAAATTATGATGTAACCTTAGAGAGAGAGGATAAAATATAAATGTACAGTGGAACCTCAATTCACAACCACAGTTTGTTCCATAACTTTGGTAGTGAACCAAGTTGGTTGTGAACCAAAACAAATTTTCCTATTGGGTTGTACAATTGATCCATTCCAGACCCCTAAGAACTGTATTGTTTCTTAAGATTTTGAAGATTATGAAGCACACAAATATGCCACAGCTTCTAGGTCTTTATTTGACCTGGTTAGTTAATCACGTGATGCAAACAAAGCCAATCAGTTCCAAAGTCAGACTTAAGTTGACATGCATTTGGAAGATGTCTCTTCATAAGAGCTGGAGCTCGTCTTCTCCACACTCTGGAAGCTATCATTTCCAACTCCCTTTCTAACGGGGCTTTCTTAGCACAGCCCCAGAGAAGAGTTGCCTTCGCCCGGTGCTATTACTGCTCCAGAGTTCCTAAACTTGGTGCTCACTTTCGACAGCCACTGGGCGCTTTCAGCTCTTGCTGTCCAGCAGCTGCCTCCGCCTCATGGTGAGGTAAGGAAAGATAACAGCTGGGAAGCAAGAGGCCCCAATCTGAAGGCACGGCTATGCTGTCACCACTGTGGTTTGCTGAGCTGGGGGGAGGAGGACGATAGTAGGTGAGGCTGGTTGTGCTGGCTCCCACCCTCCCTCTCTTCCCCAGCCTGAGCAGATCTATTCTTCCAGAGGCGGCACGGTCTGCCTGCCTGGGGAGGGCAGCTTGGGGGAAGCAATCAGTCGCCTCTTTGCCAGAAGCAGGGTGCTCCCTGCCTCCCTTGGCCTCTTACCTGCTGCTTTTTGTGGCGTTGCTCAGCGCCGATTCCTACTTCCTCCTCTGGACCCAAACGTGGCGCAGCCTTGGTCTGTGTTTAGTTGCAAACTGAGGATTTGTCCACAAACATTTAGCTGATTTTTGAGTTGTGAACCAGTTTGGTCATGAACAAAAGCGTTCGTGAACCGAGGTTCCACTGTATTTGGAAGCACTTCTTTAGAATCTATTCCTTTCCTATTTCTTTTTCACTTATGTTCCCTTTATTCCTCTTTAATTCAAAAGTTGTACTGTTTAATTCTGTTGAAAAAGCTACTTCAGTAAAAAAAGAAAAGAAATCTGTACATTAGGCAAACTCAAAAGAGTATTATTAGTGCTTTTAAGTGATGCAATTTCAACAGTCGACCTGATTTGAATTGACTGAATTGATAAATGCCAGTGAAAAAAGCAGTGATTCTGTGTGCCTCAGCTATCTTTTTACATTGCCTAATCCCAGGGATGTCAAATGCAAGTAATCATGGTGGCATCACGTGTTGTTTCAGGACTCCCCCCCCCCCCCCCGCTTCACTAAACTGGGCATGGGCACAGTCAGTGTATGAAGCATCCAGCCAACAGGCTGTGAGTTTGACAGCCCTACCATAGAAGAATGTCCTTCTTGGTCAGTACCAAAATTCTTCAAGGCCCAGGACAGAACATGTCAGAATATTGGTCATGAAAGTGATGAACATCTATTGCTGTCTCTTATGACTTCTCTGATTTTGGTTAGCATTTGCAGTGATGAAGTATTCAATCCCTTTTGAGTCTAGAGACTAGCACTTCACGTTCTCATATACTTCCTCCCTATTTATCAATGTGAAACACAGAGTATATATGTGTGGGGAAGGTGAGTGTCTCCTCTGATATTTTTGCCCCATCCACATTTCTGCTTCAAGATAAGCTGGCTTTTACCTAACTGTTTCCTTGGTTGCATCTCTTGACCGTCTTCCAAAGTCATCCCTTACATACTTAGTTTGCTATGACTATTGCAGTCTCCCTTTGAAGTTGTCACCTAGGTCAATCAGAAGTTCAGCTAAATGTCACCAATAACGTCTGTTTATGTTTTCCAATTTTTTTTAATAGTTCACCTTATGAACACTTTGGCAATACTCCAAAACAGTGTTGCCTATCAAGCTTCATGGGTAATATTTCTCTCTGTGATTACCTCTGTGTGTTTATTTAAACTGTCCTTTATTAAAGGCATTGCTGACACTATGGTTGTCTGTGACTAACATTTTGTTCCTTTTATTTCAGCTTCAGGAAGTAAGTTAAAAGGCGAGACTGTTTTGCAATTATGGAATATAATTTTGCTATTTGGAAGAATGTATCCCCAAGTGGTTTCATTTGAGTAGCATATCAAGTTTGAATGGCACTAAATCCTGTTTCATGAGGTAGCCATTCAGATACCAGTAGATACCATCAGGTAGAATTACATTGGAGAAGTTTTCTTTAGATAGAATAATGGCTCCTTCAGCATCCCAAGGGCATCTATTAATTCTATTAAGGATAATCTATAAAAGACGTGCTTGTTTCAAGGATCCAATTGTTCTTGATTTTTCTTTCTCTTTTTCTACTGCACAATAATAAAAATTCTCTCTTTGCTGCATTCTCCCTCCTGTAGAGATTTGAGTTGGAATTGGAATTTAAGTGTTTCTCCCAGCAGGATGCAGCAGCTTCCCTTTAACATCAATATTTTGTGCTTATATAAATGCCATTAATTTGTGTAGATGATTTAGTGTAAATATCTCAAATTCCTTTTTTAAAGAAATCTACCTCTTTATTGTTATTAGATATTTAAATTGGGAATTATTGCCTGTTTTGTTAAATGTTGTCTAGATATAAAATCCAAGCAACTCATTCTCATTTTTAAAATTATCATTAAAATTATCATTTTATCCTTTCTTTGCAAAGATTGGGATTGCTAGAAGGATAGCAGCAATCTTAACGAGAGAAACCATTTATTCTCATTTTTTTTTCTGATTGTCTGATTCCTCCTAGAGAGTATAGGGTAGAAATAGCAGATATCATTTTTCAGACTGCTTCTCTAAATCTCATCCCAAAATATACAACTTCAACATGTAAAGAAGACTCATTGTATTATTAGATTTATTTATGGATTTTTCATTCTTGAGTGAGAAATAGTTGATAATTGGTTGCTTTGATGGTTTTGAAGGCACTCTTATTCCTCAGATTGCACTGTGAAGCTTCTCTTTCCTATTCTCTTTTATTGTTATTAGTCGAAACTAGAGTAACCTTTTAAAAATTAAATAAAATCACTGACCTTCATGAAAACATAAGATTCTTCCCAAGAGATGTAGAATGATAAGATGGAAACTAATGAGATTAGAAAAGAGACAAATTTATTGGACTCTCAAACTGAGCTGCTAGTCTATCATCATTTAGTCCTTTGTTCTCTTTTGTGAGACCTGTCATTTTGGAGGGCAATTAGGAACCTGTGCTACTTTACTTGATAAATTTGCTTCAGTAATAAGAAACTAATAAATATATTAAGCAGAAATTTGCAAAATTGCACCACTTCATAATTCCTACTCTTAATTGGACTTCCAAAAATTCATGTGAGGACCATTCTCTAAATTTACCAGCAGTGAATAATTTCATCATTGTTATGTCAGATTTCAAGTGTACATAAGCATTTATCATTAAACTTTTAGATAGTCTGCTAACAAAACATTGCTTTCTCTTCCTGAATATATTTTGTATTTTAGTCATTGACTTATCAGTTATCAGCCTTAATAACACTGTTTGAACTATCTCCATTTTTCATATAGACTGCTGACCTATATAAGTATAAAATATTTGTATTAAATCAAAGTTTTTTTTAATGTGCCAACTTTATTGCGTCCAGATTTAAACAACTGGGATGCAAATACATTATAGTATAAATGAAAGGAATAAAGTGTACTATCAAGATGAGAGCAGCCTGCATTTAGCTGCATCTTCCCGCCTGCTGATCAGGTATCAAGGCTTTCATGCTAAAATCCAAACAAACATCATGTGTTAGCTTTGGTGATAACAAGGAGCTGAAAGTAGGCATTAGTTTAAATTCTTATAGGAACTAATGAGATAACATGAGAGCTTTGGGATCATGCTGGCATCAAGAGGAAAGTTCAAAAACTGAAAAGTGGACTCTTATAGTGAATGTCTATTAAATTCTTAGAATTTTTACAGGCATCCAGGACAAAGGAAGCATTTTAAAAATGAAGAAAACTTCGTGTGCTTAAATGGTATTTTCATAGATATGTGTATCACTGCCCTTTTTTGGACATAGAATTATAATGGAGTTTAGCTTTAGCGTTAAATTAGTTCATACATTTTTATTCACCAAGTGTGTATGCCATCACTTTCCCTGTGAATAATGGTGACCTGGAAGTTAAAATGTCACATGAAAAGTCACCTTGTTAGAGGAGATGGACAGTATAAAAAATTAATAAATAAAGAACAATAAACAAATACCATAAATAATGAAATTTGTAATAAATATAAAAATTAAAATGTGCATGCCAAAAATTAAATAAAATAGGTAATTTAGTTTTGTAGTTCTAACTTACTGAGGAATAGATGCCATAATTTAATGGAAACCTATTATGGATAAATATGCATTTGATTGAATTAGAACATACTATTTTATTAAGAATAAAATTTGAGCTTAAAGAATATTAAGGAAACATTCCTTTTTAAGATATATATTGGATAAAAATGATTTTCAAGAAAAATATATTTGAGTATGAGAGTAACAGAAATTAATTGAATTTCTTGATATTTTACCATTATTTCATTATCCCTGAGACTTTTGGGAGAAGGGCGGCATATAAATCTCAATAAATCAAAATCACATCAAATCAAATTTACTTTATTGTAGTTAAATTATCTTTATATTCTTTGTTTCATTGAAAATTGGGAAAAGCCTATTAAACAATAAATAGGAAAGCTTATTTTCACTAAAAGATAGTACAAACAGATAAAACAAAGGTAGTATTAAAAAGAGAAAGAATTCAGTTTCATCTTTTTATGTATTTTTATGATGCACAATAGTTATAATTACTGCAATTTCTTTGTTCTGGCATTCTAGCTAAGGCATCCAATATTTAATCAACAATTGAAAGTATGCCAATGTCATTTTTAAAATATAACAATGTTTCAAATATTTTTTCTTGATTGATTTGATTAACATTTTTTCAAAAATGATTGTGTTAATTAAAATGAGAATAAAAATTAAAGACTACAATTTTTTTCTTTATAAAGTTTATATCTACAACAGTAAACATTTTATCTTCAAATACATTCTTCAAATAACACATCCAATTAATACTCTGCAGTATAAAAATTCAATCATGCTTTTCAATAAATTCAGTAATACTCATCAAATAAATAAATACAAGAAGGGGCAACCTGACACAACTTTATAAAGAAAAGAGTAAACAAAAAAATTGAAAAGCATATTTATTTATTTATTTATTTATTTATTTATTTATTTAGTTGCATTTATATACCGCCCTTTTCCCGTTGGGGACTCAGGGCGGTGTACAGGGCATTAAAAAACCATATATACAATTAAAATAAGATTAAATTCGACATGCCCTCACACCCAACATACAATTTAAAACAATTCCCCCCCTCAGTCCAGGCCAGCTAGAGAAAATAGCCACATTTTTAAATCCTTGCGGAAAGAGGAAAGGTCCGGGGCATCCTAAGCTCCACCAGATTATTCCACAGGGTGGGCACCCCCACAGAGAATGCCCTCCCCCTAGGCAACACCCACCGGCACTCCCTAACTGGCAGAACCTGGAGGAGACCCTCCCTGTGAGAACGAACTGGGTGGTGGGAAGATGACGCTGGCAGCAGGTGTCCCTCAGATATTCCGGCCCCAAGCCATTTCTATATACTGATAGAAAGAATCATATTGAACTTCCAACTGGATAGCACTGAATGGTTTTAGATGAAAAATGTTCATCTGAATGCGAATCAAATATATGCTATTATTTGTTTACATTTTGATGCAATGTATATGTTCATAATTTTGTGTTTCAAAACACAAATATTTAGGAATTAAGTGATCCAGTGACCCTTATGTAATTGTGGCTTTACCTTGCCACTTTATTTTGGATGCTTAGAAGTAAAATGTTTGTCTTTTCCACTATCAAGATAGCTTTGTGATATAAGCAAAATAATCAGGTTGAGTCTTTGCATATACTAGAAAATATACATGCTTTATATTTGAGTCTGCATCTTCACACAAACACACACACATACCCCATACTATCAACACCACCAAATCTAATAAAAGAATAGACAATTGCCTTTGATTTATATCAGAAAATCTTTCCTAAAACCAATATGTTAAGAATTAATGTTTAACTTTATTGTTACCTTTTTTCTCCTTTTCCTATTTATCATTTAGGTTGCATGCTGCATAGGAAGGGTACATTTAGGTTATAAATTTCGATTTATTGCTTTTAAATAAGCTGCTTCAACAAAGTTCTGCTTTATTATGCTGAAGTTTTATATGTACATAGAACGTACGCAGTCCATTTCCACGTTATTTTATCTTATCTTGTTATATATGTTGATATTTACTTCATTTTTGCTATATTAAAATATTATCATAAATACCTTGAATCAACCCACTGCAGGATGAAGGCTTCTTCAGTCAAGTGTATGGTTTGTAATTTATTGCCCTAAATTACTATACTACATTTGCTATTGTTCTCCATCTTTTTCAGTTTAAGCAGGGTGATTTTTGTATATGTTTTTAATATTGTGACATGTTTTGTTTTGCAAGTGCCTTCATTTTTTTAAAAGAAAGAAAATACTTTTTGAAAAAATAAAACAAAACATGAAGTATTACTCCTTTAAGTCATTCAGAAAGCATGTGATTAATACTTTATAATAGACAGACATTGGTTTATCCTAATGTGGCCTAAAAACAGAAAAAGGTTACCTTAAAAAACAATGGTCAAATTTCCACTGATCATTTATGCTATTTGTGGCAATGAAGACCTTGCTTATTATCTTATATTAATATTATGGTACTGTGTTATGTCTAAGGATATTAAGCCATGTAGTATGACTGTATTACTATTATTATTATTATTTTTTCTTATATACCCTCCATTGGTACCTCATGACTGTAACCTTTGTTGTTTGTATGTAGACTGATATGAAAAAGAGTCAAATTTCTTATGTGTCTAATCAGACCTGGCCAAATAAAGCATTCTATTCTATTCTATTCTATTCTATTCTATTCTATTCTATTCGAGCCGAGCCGAGCCGAGCCGAGCCGAGCCGTGCCATAAGATATATTACATTTATGGAAATTCTGGGTGCTGCTTGTTTGTATAAGACAAGTCTAAAGAGCCTAAATGAATTTGCAGCTACAAACAATACTTTATACGCTTTGAAAATCAAGGTTTTTTGGCTGAGTAAAATCCCTGACTTGTTTTGTTTTTTAATAGATTGTGTACTACAGTACTGATAAGGACATAACCAGGTATATAAAAGCATACACATTCTTGTAAAAGCCTGTATGTCTTCATTATTAAGTTATATTGTCAAAGTCCATAACTGTAAATGTAATTATGAGAAAACATGAAACAGCTTGTAAATAAACCTTCATTCAACTCTTCCCCTTACTCTTATTCCATGAGTTTGCTACCTGAGTAAGATTATTCATTAAAACCCCTGTAAACACTACTGCTCTTATACTTTAGTATTGAAATGCTTCTTTATTTCTATGTGTTTTTTAAAATGTTTCTTAGCATAAGAATAATTTATATGTATGAGAATCAATGCATGTATTTCAACATTGTTATTGAAGGATCAGCTGTTATTATCATCATATTTGTGTATAATTAGTATATCGGTATAGTTGGTATTTAAAGACCCCACCTTATAAATGTTATATTGACTTGATTCATTATTCTCTGGATGTATTTCAAAACATAATGTACAAATTTCAGCTGTTATGATGCTTATATGTTATGCTAATTTGACATTCGTGGTAGCTATCTATCATTCTAACAATAATCCATCTGAACTAGCAGGCATGAATACCAATTACTGAAAAGATTGGAGCTTATCCTTGAATTTTCTTCTTGCTCTTGCTGGTAGACATATGTCACAAGCAGGGAATAGCACATATATATCAAAGTCTTTCAAAAAAATCAAATATCTCTAGATGTATTCTGTAATGGAACAGACTAAGGCTGAGATTCTCAATCTAGGCAAAGGGAAAAAAGGATTTTTGAATTTATCTGCTCATATGGAGAAAAGTGAATAAAAATAATGTAATTTAAAATTATCAGAATTTATTGCAGTTTTTGAAAAGTATCAGTAAAACATCCTGAAAATTAAATACTGTTAGCTTTTTTTAGAAAATCAAAATTGTGGTGTTTAGTGGTGGTTTAATATTGAAACTTTGTAGAATCTTTAGGACAATCATGAGACATCACACTAATAAAGCATTACTTGAAAAAGATGGAATAAATTATAAGAAAAGTTATAAATAGACATTTTTTACATGGACATGAAGCACCCACCCAGTACAATTTTGCATTTTTTAACCATATAGTCTAAAAAACGCTTCCCTTTTGATTTTTAGATTTTAGAATAGTTTAAAAGGTGAGGTTAGTGGACATTTCTGATTAGGATCACTGTATTTGTTTGTTTGTTTGTTTGTTTGTTAAATTTATATACCACCCTTCTCCCGAAGGACTCGGGATGGTGTACAGGGCAATTAAAACAAATAAAATATAAAAGTTAAAAATATATTAAATTAAGAAGGCCCAACAAACAAACACATAAGTTTAAAATAATAAACCCCCTCAGTTCAAGCTGGCCTGTTCGAAAAGCCATGTCTTCAGGTCCTTTCAGAAGGAGTGGAGGTCAGGAGTCATCCGGAGCTCCACCGGCAGTTGGTTCCAAAGGGCAGGTGCCCCAACCAAGAACGTGCTCCCCCGAGGAGCTGCCAGCCGACAATCCTTGACTGGCAGCACCCAAAGGAGTCCTTCCCTATGGGAGAGGACCAGGTGGTGGGACCATGATGTCAGCAGCAGGTGTTCCTGTAAATATCCCGGACCCAAGCCATTCAGGGCTTTATAGGTTAAAACCAGCACCTTGAATCTCACCCAGAGGGCAACCGGAAGCCAATGCAGCTCGCAGAGAAGAGGTGTTACATGGGAGTATCAGGAGGCCCCCAATACAACTCACGCGGCCGCATTCTTTCACTTGGGTAAAAGACTGTTAATTCTCCTAAACAAATTATCATCTTCCCTCATATCGGCAATGTGTGAAACACATTAGGTGACAAGTTTAAGTCCCCAGTATTTGCACATAGTAGCTTGTGCAAAAAGATTTGTACATAGGCTCACATTATTGAAATAAGGTATTAGGATGTCCAACCCCTCCCCTTTTCCTTTCAGAAATCTAAAATATAACATTCTTAACAGGTAATTGTTCACATTGGATCTATTGTAAAAATGCTTCATTGTTAGGAAACCTTTTCTGACATTCATTGAGTTCAGGAATGGCAGAGAACAAGCCTTGAACTTTTTCTTGAGAAGCACCATCATATCCTACCCTTTCTCAGTTTTCCCAGCCTAAACATTTCTAGTTCTCTAATAGTACTCATTATGACTTAAGTTCTAAATAATGGAAATAATAGTTCCAATTTATTTTATAAGAGACTATTATAAGAGGTTCAGAAACAGGCAATATGGTGGATTAGGGGTGGTTCGCCAAACCAACAAAAACCACTCTTGGTTGGCCCCGCCCACATGCCCCCCTTCCCCTTTTTGAAGCTCTGCTGATACACACAGCAGAACTAGCCGCTGCACATTAAGCAGAGCTCTGCTGTTGTTCGAGAGAATGCCCATTCCCTCAGCTTCAGAAGCCGTGCACTGGTATGTGCATGCACAACCCAGCTTCCAAATTGCTCCGGTTTTTGCTGTTGGCTGGGGTGGAGAAGGAGGCGCTTCCCAGAGCACTCCGGTAAAT
>JANHFR010003690.1:49537-60659 GCA_032468015.1 Mimophis mahfalensis
GCTTATTGCCCCCAACAATCTGGGTCCTCAATTTGCCTACCTCGGAAGGATGGAAGGCTGAGTCAACCTTGAGCCTGATGAGATTCGAACATGCCTTAATTAGAGGCTAGCCGACTGTTAGGCTAATTCCTTACAGCCTGCTCCACCAAGGAATTCCCAACGTGGTTTGCTTATATCAAGAATGGTGTCCCATGGGTCTTCTCAGAGTAAATTCCCTGTAGATGCAGAAGGCTAAATCAAGTATTAGGAATATATCTTAGCTGACAGAGAGCTACATAAGGGAGCAGGTGGTCTGTCAAATATTCAGTCCTCAATTTGCGTGACATTAGAAATACCTTAAACTTGGTTCTGTAGCAACTGCTCTGTAAGATCATTTACAGTACATGCTTGAATCACATGCTTAAGCTTCATTCCACTTTAATTGTGAGTAACACACAATAGATTGTGTACCCTCCACACCAGTACATATGCCCAGTCTTACTATAATATTAGAACACTTTTTACTGATGTCCTATAAAATGTAAAACTGACTATTAGCCACGTCGTCCAGTATTTTATCTCCAGAAACAGACATAACATTCTTGAATACTTGTTAATGAGGAATTGGCTCCTATGTTTCGTTTGAAGATTTCCCTATGGAACTCGGCTTGGCTACTGGGAAAATAAGAAGTTGGATTAAGTAGGCCTTTGAACGTATCATGACTTCTTCAGATATGTTCAAATTAAAGGAATGGGGGGGGGGGGGGACCTGAACTGTATACCAGCTGTCTTGTGAAGAAAGGGTAACAGATGACAAAATCAAAACTTCTCCGCTCCCTTGTTGGCTCACTGTTCTCAGAAAAAAAGACCTGCATTCCAATTCTGTTGAAAAAGCAGAATTCCTATTTAGGTCTCATGGCAAAATAAAGTGGAAACACTTCTTGACCTTGAATTAACTCAAACTTTCAGAGCCAGATGGGTTACATCCTTAATATTGGGGATATTAGTTATCCATTACTTTTGAGAAGTGCAGCGTATAGATGAAGTTTTAATGAGTAGAAGGAAAATGTTGATGTAGCTGGACTCTGGAGATAATGTGCTTGGATATGACCTAAGAAATCTGACTCAAAGATTTTTCTTTTGTCCCGAGTCTCTGCTTCTACCAAAATGCCTATTTCCTGACCGTTGCTTCTTTATTGTTATTAATTTGGGGAAACTAGCCTCAACCTCATGTCTCCTGCCTTCCACAAACATTAGCAAATGAGAGCCGAGAAGGAAAAAGAAAAAGCTTGAATTTACTCTCTATATAAAATAGTTGATTACTAACTACATATAGCTACAAGCCAAAAGGATGTAATGTGATTTGCTTGTTTATGCTCGCATGTTGTACAAACTATGCAAGAGCATAGCCCTAGCATAGTTAGTTAGCACTAGCATAGTGCTAACTAGCACTGAGATCTGCCTTGATTGTTTCCATTTTATTATTAGCTGAAGGATTTTCCCTGGAAATTTGAAATATTCTGCTGACATATAATATCTCTATTTAGTGTGAATTATTTTACAGGAAAGTATTTTCTCGCTTCCAAGAATTGATTCTGCCAAAGATAATGAAATGTTACAGGTTGGAATGATTTCCTATTTCTACAATTATATTATATGAACCCTGGGCATCTTAAAAGGGAATTTCTAAGGAAAAACAGGTATGCCTGCATTGCTCACTCATAAAATTTAGACTGACTGGCTTAACAGTATGTTTGAATTTTATTAATTAGAACAAATAATAGATTAGTAAATTTATGATTCTGACAGTGGGGATTATACAGATTATACAGTTTTATGCACCTTAACTAATCATGTACAGATATGCTTACTTTTTAGTATAATGACATTGTTCCTCTTTTTGAATACAGCTTTTGGTACATGACAACCTTCTAAAATAACTTTCTCCAACAGTAAGAAAAACCAGTTGTTATATCTGGCCAAGAATTTGAGTTATTTCAAAATCATTTTCAAGATAAAATTTGTATTGTCTGTTGTTCCATTTATTCCAGTAATTAGCTAGATCTGTAATGGATCTCTCAGGTTCCTTGACAGTTAGCAAGTGAAAAATAAGGAACAAGAGTAAACTTCCTAAAATGTGAAGTGACAAAGAATGACCTTTCATGCTACCATAATGATCATTATGGAGGAAAGGAATTAGTACAGTGGCTCTGATGCCACCTTGATTTGAATATTTAACAGCTTGAAAGTAATGGGGCTAAAGCATATGAAAACCTAACTATTTTCTATGTTTGATACTACCATAATTTACATTTAAAGTTTTCCTCCACATTTTTTTGACAAATTTATAAGGATAGAAATCAATCAAGCCATCCAATATGTATATAATGAACATAAATGGTAGCCCATGGTACGATGTTTATTTGTTTGTTTGTTTGTTTGTTTGTTTGTTTTCATATAGCCACTTGCCTCTCCCTTTAATATAAAAAATAAGTGGCAGTGTACCTTGGGTTGCCTTTAAGTCCAAAGTCTCCCAGACCTTTCTAAACTTGGGAAATGAAGCAAACTTATCTCATACATCCTACTCCAGCTGTTTTTATACTACTGTTGTGATGGTACCAGGATGATAGACTAGAACTCTTATTGTAGGCTAATTAGTAAAATAAGGAGGGGGAATTAAGTTTAAGTTTAATTAAGGTTAAAATCAAGCTATGACATGGAATTTTATGAAGTCTGGGAGTCTTTCAAAATAGATGCTTATACAATCGACATGACATCTTTAGTTGTTGAATCATTAGTCAACTCTCCTCTTTCAATATAACTTGATGATTCCAAGGTTATGAAGCATGTGAAACTGCCACAAAAGAAGCAGATTTATCATTTACTTAGGAATTTCAAGTGTGTTCTTTTTGCTTCTTCTCAATTATGCTCTAAATTTAGGCTTGGTGATGTTTTATCAAAGCAGTAGCTCCAGTGAAATATGTCACCTCTAAGTTCTGGTATCAACTCAAAGTGTTTCTCACAGTTTTATTGTTCACCGTATTCTTAGGTGTCATTAATAATAGCAATTGATTTAAAGTAAACACTGTGAATGGTTCCACATTTCTGCAGTGAATATGCATGTGAATAATGTATCCATAGACTGGACATACAGTTGAATCTGTAGCCTTCTTTTTCATCATTAGATGAGGTAAGAGATTAACTCTCATTAATATTCTTTATCTATTTATCAAATGTATATAGCTGCCCATCTTATGAGAAGAGACTCTGGGCAGCATACAATAAGTGTGCATTTTTATTAAGTAAAAACATAATAAAAAATTAAAAATAGGGATAATAATTATTTTAAAATTAAAATATTTACAAATTAAAATATTGTTTACAAAGTAAGGTATTATTTACAAATTAAAATATACAAACCACAAAGAGGAACATTAACAGGGATGGATCTAACCTACCTTCAAGGATGGGGGAATGTTCCATAAACAAGGACCACTTTATTCTTTTCGTTCCCTCTGTGGATTCTATTTTACCTAGAATCTTGCTTCCTTATACAAGGAAGCATGTAAACATATGCAATTTTAGAAATTTAAACATTACTCCTTTTCTGATTCGGGCCTGTTATGTAAATGTTTCAAAGCTATTTCTCCTTTGTCCTGTCAGTCTTGTTTCTTAGAGGTCTTGTTTCTCAATCAGAAGAAAATTTTGGTTACATTCGCCTGTTCCTTTTGTGCTTTCTGAGTGGCTTTTTAATCAAAAAAGGAGCTAGATTGAAATATGTATAAAAGATTATTTCTTTTCCTAGGGTGAGCCATTTCTTGGAGTAAACGTTTTGACAAGGTCCTGTATAATAGCAGACTCACTACCGTATTAAGCCCCTAACTATTGTTTTAGAAAATTTTATTTTCCATAAACACAAACTAGAATAATGTTAATTTGGCTTTCTGCAATATTGTTCTTTATAATACTGATTCATCCCAGAATGGGTAGCATTGCTTGTGGAGATCATTGAAGCAGAAGTCCCAAACTAGCCATAATAATACAAGACTCCAGATATCTTCCTTGTATCCTGTCATTTGCTTTTATGTAGTTTTACAAATACATCAGGAGAAAAAAAAATGATGCCTCAGAACAATCTCATTTCCCTCATTAAACTATTAATATTTTTTTTTTCTTTCTGTTATGGGTTTAGTTAATCTGTGCTTTAGGAAGTTGACACAACCCTCCCTCCCCAAATTAATATTGCATTGATGTGCATAGTTGGAAAAAAGTATGTGATAATTAGCTCACAAAAAGTTGCACAATCATTTTCAGAAGTCTGCTGCCATGAGCAACACAAAGTCTTTCTGTAGATCTAAATGGTTTCTAAAATATGAGTCATGTTTTTGCCTTTCAAATAAAAATCCATGCTTTCACATTTCTCATCTTTGTAGATCCTTGTCCCAAACAAATCTTCCCAAAATTCTCCATATAATTTCAGACCAGTATTTCAGAATTAAAAACAGGAATATTTTTTGTGGATGGACAGGGTGGGCTACAAGAGGAATCTGTTCCTGTCAACATTACATTCCAGACTAAAATGACTCAGATAGAAAGTATCACTTAACTGTTCCTGCAGCCAGTAGTGGGATTCAAATTTTTTTACTACCGGTTCTCTGGGTGTGGCTAGACTGTTGGCTAATCAGAGGTGGTATTTGCCGGTGTTGGCCAATGAGAGGTGGTTCTCTGAATCAGTCAAATTTATCGCTACTGGTTCTCCGGAACCTGTTGGAACTGGCTGAATACCGCCTCTGCCTGCAGCCCAAAGTTTTAGATAAAAAATTGTGTCATCAATGCCTGTATACACATTTATAAATCACACATATTACTGTATAAAACAAACTCATTTACAGACCTCTTGAAATATTGAAATTCAACTCTTAAAATAGCCAGTCAGCATGGACAAGGAATTATGGGAGAGATTTGCAGCCCAAAACATGCAGAAATGTTCACACTGAGGAACATGGATTAAAACGCAATCCAGCCTCATGTATCAACCTAAGGAACTATAAATCAATGACTGGTCCAAAGTTATTCTACGATCCTTCAGAATAAGAGTCTTAGAGCTAAAGAAAAGCAATGAACACCATCTTTGAGAAAATCCATAATGGTTTCTCTTAACATGCAAAAGTTGTAGCTTTTCTGAACACATTTTGGATTAAAAACTAGAGTTTCGAATAAGGAAATTGTTCCACGCCTATTAAATCCACAATTCATTTGATTCTATCTGTCCTTTTATCTATGAACAAAAGACAATTGGCATTGATCTTCCAATCTTATCTTTGCCGTAACAACCCACTAAAATAGGTCAGTTTCAGAGGTGGTATTCACCCAGTTCTGACAGGTTCCAGAGAACTGGCAGCCATAATTTTGACTGGTTCAGAGAACCGGCAAATACCACCTCTGATTGGCTGACAGCATAGCCACACCCACTAAGCTACGCCCAGAGAACTGGTAGTAAAAAAAATTTGAATCCCACCACTAGTCAGTTTCCATGGCTGAGGATGGACCTGGCCCAGGGTCTCCTTAGTCTTAGCCTAATTCCACCCTGCACCACACCTACTTTTAGAGACATTCCAGCCTCTTCACACCAGGTTGGGACCAAAATGGGTCAGAAGTGTTATTTTTAAAACTTCTCTAATCCTATTTGCAATCATTTTTTCCCTGATAATTGATCGAAGGAATTTTCATGTGCGTGCGTGCGTGTGTGTGTGTGTGTGTGTGTGTGTTCTATTTTGCTAAATGCCAATTAATCTTATGTAGGTAGAAGGTAAATGCCCCTGTTATTGTTCTCTCCTGTAGGACTTGGTTTATTTTTACCATTGGTATGTAGGTCTTTAAGTGCTATCATCTTTGCCTGGTTACACTTAAAATGAGACCTCTTTCAGTGCAGTTCACCTCCTGGTGTTTTTACAGACATGCTCATGCAATTAGTAATGTAGAGGCTTTTTGTTGGAATGCTTTTTCAACTGTCCGGCTTAGCCTAAAGAACAGTATTTCTTGGTGATCTCTCCAAATTAAGCACCAACCAAATTTGACGCTGCTAACCCTGTTAGGTTCAGCCAAAGTTGTCAAAGTGAAAGGACCTCAGAATTAAATTAACTTTGCCAGAAATGTTTCACTTTCAACCAATCATATTTATATTTTCTTCACTAATTTTTACATAAGGAAAAAAAAATCAAAGCAATATAAATAAAAATAATAAATTCAAAATAGCCTAGAGGATGGCAATGCTTAAACCAAGATGTCAGTGACATTAGACCACATAAAATAAAAACACTCAAACCTGGAGCACAAGAGTTTTGTGGTATGATTGACTAGGCCTACAGCTGTTTATACATTCAATAAAATCAACTCCAATGGCTAGAAAAATGCAAGGTGTTGCATCAACTCTATAGGAAAGCCAGTTTGTTGTGGGGGTTATGGCACAGGCTAGAAACTAAGAAACTGTAAATTCCTAGTTAAAATTTAGGACAATCCCTGAAGTAACCTAGTTCCAAGCTATGAAGGACTTTAAAGTAACAGCAAATGCCTTAAGAAGCACATTGGCAACCAAGGTAGCTCATGGATGTAATCAGCTGTAATAAAAGAGGGGGGGGGGAATAAAAAATATATTGCATTAAAACCCTTGATTAAATCAGAAAAATATTTTAATTGATGTCAATGATAAATGTGATTTGTAAGTCACATTAATTGACCAACCTTGCTTCTTTGGTGCTCATAATTTGAAAATATGAAGTCATTAACATTTGCCTGCAGAATGTTAATTCTGGAAGGATAACAAGTTCTCCCTGCTGTGATATTTTGACTATGCTTGTCAAACTTATGGACCTTGCAAACTCAACAGGCAAACGCTGGTGATGTATGATTTGGAGTCTTTAAATTGTTACTTCGTTTTTTTAAAAAAAAACATTTTGTTCATTCACCTGATATACCTAGTTTACTAAGTAGCATGTTCTCTTTTCTTTTCTATGCTTAAGAATCTAAACACCTTGCATTTTTCAAAGACTATTCAAGCAGATGACACTGAGCTATATTTCAGCTAAAATGCAATTAATTCAAACTTTCATCAAACTGCTAAGAATGTTCAAAAGTCAGTCAGGGCAGAAAGGAACTAACAATTTCACCCCTCAATTTTGGATGCTAGGCAAGGAATCCAAGTTTCTCAGACTGACAGGCATTTTTACAATTCCAGGTCTAATACTGTCACATTTTACAGTTCATTTCAACATGAGTGTCTCCCTTAATCAATAAGATAAACTGGTTTATTAAAGTGTCACCATACTGCCTGCCTTGACATTTCTATAGCAGGGATGAGTCTGTGATGTGAATGATTTTCTGTCTTTCCTTCGATTTGATTTAGTAGAATTTAGCAGAATTTCAAAGTATGTCAAGATGGCATTTGTTTTGGGATATCTGATTGCTATGACATAATGACCAGAGTGTTCAACTATGGGGAAACAACCATGTTTATTTGATAGATTTATGTCCTTGGGCATTTGTGACAGGTAAGGAGAGGGGCAGATGGCAACATGTACATTGTGACATTGCAAAGCACCCTATATGTACTCATATAGGTACT
Source organism: Mimophis mahfalensis (assembly GCA_032468015.1). Classification (NCBI taxonomy): domain Eukaryota; kingdom Metazoa; phylum Chordata; class Lepidosauria; order Squamata; genus Mimophis; species Mimophis mahfalensis. The sequence continues at coordinate 57,138 of JANHFR010003690.1, forward strand.
CATATAGCTTCAAGGTCCTGGTTACCACCTATAAAGCCCTTTATGGCAATGGCCCAGGGCACTTACGGGAGCACGTCCTGCCAGCATCATCAGCTCCCCACCGCCCGGTTCGAGCTCATAGAGTTGGCCTCCTCCGGGTGCCGTTGGCCAGGCAATGTCGGCCGGCGACACCTAGAGGGAGAGCCTTCTCTGTGGGTGCCCCCAATTTATGGAACCAACTTCCTCCCAAGCTGAGGACAGCCCCAGATCTCCGCTTCTTCCGGTGAGAGTTTAAAACATGTCTTTTCTGGATGGCTGGCCTGGGCGGGTGGGTGGAGGGTGGTTGTGTTTTTAATGGGGTGTCTGTCTCTTTATCAAACTAATTGATCTAATCCTATTTTAATTTTTGTATTATATGTGTTTTATTGTTCACCACCCTGAGTCCTTTGGGAGAAGGGTGGTATAAAAGTTCGATAAACAAACAAATATAAAGACACAGCATAGGAGGAAAGAGGAATGGGGAGGGAAGGAAAAAAAACCCTGTTGCCAGTTCTTAATAGTTTGTGGTTTTTACAACAGCTGCAGTGGAATTTGGCACTCGGGTGGCCTTAGATAATGCCATGCCTTTCTCCAGAACAGATGGCACAGCTGCTTTTCTCAAGAGGACTGTTGGTTTTTGCAAAGATGCATAGCAAAACAGCTCCTCTTCCAAGTGTGTCATCCACGACAGTTGCCGTGACATCCCCGTGCTTCATCCCGAACAGGAACCCCCAAAGGGAAGGATAGGCTTTGCAAGTGAAAGTAGAGAAGCAAGGAAAACATGTGTTACGACAGACACTATTTTGTGCCTGACTGAACGCTGCAATTGACTGGATTCACAAACACGCTAAAGTGGGGACAAGTAACTTTTTAATGGCCAGGGCTGCTCTTCCCCATGTCTCCCCACCCCACAATAATAAGAGGAGAAGAAGAACCCTTTTCAAGGACACCAGGTACTTCGTGGCTTGCAATATGGTGATATCAACATGGGTGGGGCCGAAATAATGGGCTGGGAGGAGTTGGAGGGATTTAAGATAGGGTTGCGCAAGACGTTGGATCTGAAAGCGGCTTTGGAAGTTGCCCGAGACATAGCACCCTTGTGCAACTCTTTGAACTGGTTGAACCTGGTTAGTTGGGGAAAGACATCATTGTTTTAAGAAGTAGCAGACAGGTGTGATGCTCTTGCTTCTAGGTCAGGGGTGGAGAACTACGGTCCTTTCAACTCCCAGAATTCCCAAGCAGGCATGGAAGCATCTAGACCAGTGTTTCTCAACCTTGGCCGTTTGAAGATGTGTGGACTTCAGTTCCCAGAATTCCCCAGCCAACAGCCAGTATTAAGCCAAAGCTCTACCATAAAGTGTATTGTAAGCTGCCCTGAGTCTTCGGAGAAGGGCGGCATATAAACAAACAAACAAACAACTAAATAAATAAATAAATATAAATATAAATAATAAAATAAAATAAAATAAAATAATGAAATGAAATGAAATGAAATGAAATAAAATAAAATAAAATAAAATAAAATAAAGGCTCTGACCTGAATAGCAATTGTTAATTTTAACGGGGTTTGATTAATTATAAATTTTAACTGTCTGTTGGCCTGTAAATTTGGTTTAATCTTATTTTAACTTTTGTACTGTGTGTTTTTAAATGGGCTGTAGGCCACCCTGAGTCCCTTGGGAGAAGGGCAGCATATAAAGTTAAATAAATAAATAAATCAATAAATAAATCAATCAATCAATCAATCAATCAATTAATTAATTAATTAATTTGGGACAACCATAACCTGGATGTCTGAAAATGTCCATAGATAGCTGACAAGTCGTATGCATGGTTTCTGATCTGCTCTTAGAAAATTCTCTTCTTGGGCACCAATAGTCAGTGAGGCCTATTCATCAGAATGGGCCAATTCTTAAGGATTTCTGGCCCTGTGGCTCCATTTCCCTACTGTCACTACTTATCCACCAATGTTGAATTAGGGAGCAGTGATAGGTAAAGCAACAAATAGAACACTTCAGGCTTGGCTCTTTGGTTGCCTTCATCTGTCAGTCATGCCAAAGGAATAAGGCAGGTAAATGAAGCTAGTACAGAAGTAATTGAGAAGTAATTCACAGGAAAGGTCTTCAATGAAAGCATCTTCCTCTCATCACCTCAAGCAAAAATGGCAGCGGCCATTGTGAGAGAAGGTAGCATGGAATAAGTATGGTGTGTGAAGCCAAAGTAGCATTATTTCCTCTCTACTGACTCTCTCCTTAATGAAAGGAAAGGTTGCCACTTATTCTGCAACTGTAATCATCCTTGTCATCATCCATTTATCTACCTGGGATATAAAATCTGTCAAAATGACACAAGCAAAACTTTTGATAGGCTATTAACTGGCTGAGATGTGCTATTTGACTGTAAATGACTACCAAGAACTCTTTTTCTGTCTTAAAAAGGGAGGGGGGAGGGAGGGAGAGAAGAATGAAAAAAAGAAAAGAAGAAAGATTTCTGATGTTTCCTGCCGGCTTTTTACAATGGGGAAGCCGGCAGGAAGTCAGAAGTTGCTCCTTCTCCCCTTGGTTTTTTACCCACCTGTGCTCATTTTTTCTCTGTCTAGACGAGGAAATATCTCTGAATTGTTGATCCACCAGGACATAAGTTGTCTAGTCTTAACTTTTAATCAGTACTCTTAAAACCCTGACAGTTCCCTTTTTTGGGTGGGGGGGGTGTTACAAAGTTTAATTTGTTCTCATCTTACAAAAATATAATTGGTATATTTTTTAAAAAAAGTATGAAAAGATCTTTTTTTTAAAAATGATGGTGTTCTGCCTGTGTATTGTAGCGTTTTTTACCTACTGTACATGTTGTTTAGGATTAAATGAACATTCTTTTCTCTTAATGTTCATTCAACCAGCCATAAGAGCTGCATAAGCTTTTAATATTAATCCATTCCCAACCCCCACCAATTTTATTATGAAGTAGAATTACACCTTGGGCTCCAGTGATTGAGATTGTTTTGAACACTAAGCATGAGTGGGAGCTGCTAAGTTCAACTTATTCTATAATGAAGTTTATATTGTACAACTCCATAATTTTTTGCTATACTCAGCAGTTTCATCCAACTATTGTAATAGGCACTAATATAAAAGGTTGAAATTTGTGTCTGATGTATTTTATACCAAAAAAAAAAGTTATAGGGTACATTTTTGAGCCATTCGCAAACACAGTCAATTAATTATCCAATTAAAATGTACTTCATAACTTGACACAATACTAAATTTAAATGCCACAATCACCTCAGTTTTACCATCCAGAATGCAGTAATTTGGGGAAAATGTCATCAAAGAAAAATGCTGGAAGTTCAACAGTCCAATTTAGCTGTTTTTCAGTTGAAACATGGCAGTCCTCAACATTATATTATGAATATAGCAATAAGGTAAAGGTGAAGGTTCCCCTCGCACATATGTGCTAGTCGTTCCCGACTCTAGGGGGCGGTGCTCATCTCCGTTTCCAAGCTGAAGA